>JALLPI010000003.1:0-54322 GCA_036939935.1 Cyclotella atomus | reverse complement strand
TCTAACGGACCGCTAGACTATAGTTTCAGTATAAACTACAGAATGGCGGTGACAGGTCGTTTGGTAAATGAAAAAGTGGTGATACAGGTAGGTAGAGGTAGGTAGAAGTCGGAGTAAAAGGCACAACTTTTTTCGATGCCAAAGAAATCACCGAGCCCGCCCTTTTCCGACCAACGAACTGTCGCCAACTAACACAAGCCAGAAGACGAAAGAAGCAATGGCGACCGCCAAAAGAGGCTTGTTTCACATGGTTTCAAACAAATCGCTGATGAAGCAAGTCTGAGACAAAATTGAGACACCCAGTTGGGTTACCTGGAGCAAGGAATCGACCCAAAGAAGGGCATTGCACTGCAAAATCTAGATATCTGAAAGAAAAGTGAGGACTGATTCCAACATGCTCTTCTTCATGCCGTGGAGCAAGAATGCAACCAACGGCGACGATGGGTTCTGCTTAACAAGCTGTGACCCATGTGGGACATTTGGCGGTGATGTGACGAAACTAAAGGAGCATGTCAATGACACCGATAACACGACGCTATCTACTCACTCGCCAAGCAGAGATAGTCAACAATCCAGCAACAACAACACCTTAGAAAATGTACTTATAGCAGAGAATGATGCTACTACCCAGTCTAGTCATTCACCAACTAGAGAAATCTACAACGCCGACGAACTAGAAGGTGTGGAAGCATCTGCATGTGAAAACATTCGATACATAATCGAAGATGCTACACTTTGTGTTGTGGACGGGGTGTGTTGCCGCCGCACCTGCAACGATAACGATCATAACAGTTTGCTTCCGGAAACATGCGGTGGTGCACGGCGTGATCTGCAAAGAAGGAGGCGTGAAAGGGCACACAAGCAAAGTCAGCTCTGCTGCACGGTGATTTCATGGGGTCCGGATGACGAAGAGGATATTTCTGTATTGCAAGATCCGTTACTCGAGGAAAGTGAGTATGATGGTGGACTGAACAGAGGGTTAGGAGGCACTCCCGAACATTCGGTTGTCTCCCAGGATAACACGGATACACCAAAGCATAGAAATTCGTTGCGTAACAAGCATGAGAAGTGCTGTGCCTACTGTGGTGTTACAAAAGAGGAAGCTAATCATCGCATGAAGATCTGTTCGCGATGCAGATCTACATACTATTGTAGCAAGGACTGTCAATCAGAAGATTGGTATAATACACACAGGACGACTTGTGTCCCTGTAGAAAATTGAAGGGTTGATGGATATCTACTCTGCGCCCGGTGCTTAGATTGATAACGCATAGAGCTCCCGAGGCTGCGATTCATAAAATGGAGTTGGTGGAGCTTTTGGAAGGTCAACGCAATTACTCATGATCTACTTTATTTGTAGATCATGTGAAGTCGACGAGTTCATGACAATCCTTGGTTTGATAGTATTGTCATTTCTCGTATAATGAATTACGAACACAACATACGCATTCGAACATGCTGAGATGTAATCATTCTTTTATGCAGGAGTGAGATGAGGTTTGTTATGGTTCGTTTGTGCCCGCGCCAGCGCAGCCACCATCCGGCAAGTAGCAAGAGACAAGAGGGGGATCTCGATGCAACTGCAGTCATCTTATCTATCTACTTATTTACAAATCCGTATCTACGTAACTTGCCCGCCTTCCCCTTACTACCCAAGAAGTAAGAAATGGCACAACTTTTCAGAAAGGTCAGCCTTGCGAAACTTCTAAATTTCGGCCATTTGAATGTTGCCCGAAACACACATCGAGGTGATCGTTGCAAATAATATTGCAGGTAACAACCATTACTTGATTGATCATTTAGGATTGTTATTCGGTATTCTATTGTCAATAGATACAATGCCTCGTTTATTTAATCCAATAAAGAAGCTGCGAAGGAATCGCAACAAAAGTGATGATGAACTGGTCGCTGAATCCAGGCCAACTCCTGTCACCAGTGGGTGCTGCGGCTGTGTATGTATGGGTTCTCATGGATCCTCCAAATCCTCTCGTAAACACCAGGATGACGATGGATCGGTATTGACAGCCGATACCTCAATCACTGGCACATCAATGCCTAATAAAGACGATGTTAGTCCATCTGAAGATCTGGGGTACCCGATCGGCGATGCTGCCGTGACATTGCTAGATGGATTTTCCGCTATCATGAACTGCTGCTATGGCCTGATTGTCAAGCCTGCTAATCATTCTGACAATCGATCATGCTGCACCACCATCACTTGGGGCCCAGATGAGGTGAGATATATGGAAGATGTTGGAGAAGAAATGTCGTTGGCGGCTGATGAGGCATCCAAGAGCAGTGCAAGTTTTGCAAAGACGAATGGCGGATGCGATCAGCAGCAAGAGAGAGAACGAAGTCCCAGTCCAGAATGGGAGAACTTTGATCACTTCCAAGTGAATCAAGAAAATATCGAAATCTGGAATAATGATACCGAAGAGCAGCAGAGGATGATCGAGGCAGCTTTCAGCTCAGACTTCTCAGACTTTAGCTCCTTTGTTGCACCTACTGATAACTCTATCGAAGATGTCTCAGTGAAATCCTCCAACACAAATGCATCCAACACTTCTAATGGCAAGAAGAAACGAGCATGTGCATGCTGTGGCAAGAGTAGCAAGAAAGATTCACATGTGAAACTCAAAGTATGTTCAAGGTGCAAAACCACTTACTACTGTAGTGCAGGTGAGCCGACAGAGTGTAATGTTTGCTAATGATATATTACGATACTAGTTCTCACCGTCTCTTTCTTGCGCATTCTTTTCAGACTGCCAAAGAGTGGACTGGCATTATGGCCATAAGAATACGTGCAAGTCTCAGATTCTTCTTTAAATAACAAGATTCCATCGCCGGAGAACTCGGTTCATAGTTTTGGAGCAATCTATCTGGAATGTTTGCTTCTGTGGCATTTGATGTTGTTGTAATATTGATGTTTCACCGTGAGACGATTAATCTGGTCTCATTCCTTAACTGTTAAATTAGGTTTTACCAATAACAAGATCATCTTCGATACTATATCGTACTATTTCTACATCAAATCAGCACTGAGAACTGTTTGTATCATAACAACATTTTGTGCAGCAATCACATCCTCCTTGAAGTTCATCACAGTCTGCCCATATATTCAAGGTAACACCAATATCAGCTCCACATACTTCATCGATGCCTCCTGAGATGTCATTCTCTTCTAAGCCCAATTCAACTAAATTGGGAAGGTCTGATATTGAGCTTGGAATATTACCAGTCAACTGATTCTTGAATGCGTGTAATCTTTTCAACTTTGATAGGTTACCAAAACATCCTGGCAATTTGCCACTAAAAGCATTTTCATCTATGAATAGGTCCTCTGGCAATGATGAAAGTTAGAGATATCAGGTTTGTATCACAGTTTCATGTGGTCACCTTTTGATTTAATCTTGCGGACTCACCAAGATTGGTCAAAGAACATACAGTGTTGGGAATATTGCCCTGCAGCATGTTGTCAGACAGATATAATCCTTTAAGACTCCTAGCACTTGAAATCTCAGCTGGAATACCACCTGTCAACGAGTTTGAGCTCAAGAACAGGGTCTTGAGATTCTGAGCTGCAAACAACGAAGCTGGGATCTCTCCAGTGAAGCTGTTCTGGTATAGATGCAAGTGTTCCAGACTTGTCATTGCGATTAAAGATCGAATGTTACCCGATAGAGCGTTGTTGGCGAGGTTGAGTGTCTGCAGATTGGTAAGCTGCCGTGTGTCAGTTGGCAAGCCTCCTGAAAGATTGTTATCTTTTGCAGAAAGATATTTCAACCTTGACAATTGACCGACAGTGCTTGGAAGTGCTCCAGTAAACTCATTTTGGTCTAGATTCAATGCCACAAGATGCGCCAAGTTACCTAACGAGTCAGGCAATTGCCCAGCTAGCTTGTTTCTATCAAGATACAAGTATTCGAGCTCCGTCATGCCTCCGATCGAAGAGTCAAGATACCCGCGGAAGTTATTGTTACTTAAGCCAAGCAAAGTAAGCTTTGTTCCAGCAAGGGCCTTGAATGGGATAGATCCCTCAAAAAAGTTGTTGTGTAAAATTAGTCGAGCCAAGTTTCGCTGGAAGGCCACACCGCCCCAATTTAGTTCACCCATTAGCGTATTATCAGCAACGTTTAAGTATACGAGCTCAGTTAGCTGTAGGATAGATTTTGGCAGAGTTCCTGTGAGGCTATTGCTGTACAAAGCTATTTGTCTCAGCTCTGACATATCTCCAATAGACGCCGGGATTTTACCCTCAAGGTTCGAGTTGTTCTTTATGATGAGATTTTGCATCTTGTGGAGAAGCGATAATTGTAGTGGTATACTTCCAGATAACTTCGCTCCATCTGTTGTGTGCAATGAGACTTATTAGAGCAGTATGCAGTCTTTCGAAGAATGTTCTGCAATGTTCACTTACCGATAGCCAATGCCCTAACTTCACCCTCCTTATCACAATCCACTCCATCCCACGCCTTATCGTAATCACCGACAAACCTACATTCATCACCCTCTAACCACCCCTTTAAAACACCTCCTTCTCCAATACCCATTGAATAATACAACGTCGCAAGAGCATATCTCTGCTTGATCCTCTCTTGAACCACCCGCATCAATTCCTCACTTGCATAAATCGGCAAACTAAGGTTCAACTTATCATCATATAACAGCCACATTTTCGCCTTGAACTGTGGACTGCCAACTACGTTGCTCACACCATCAGTAATATCTGCCAAATATTCAGAAATCAATCTTTCCCTTTCACTCGTTGGTCGATCTGTAGGTACACCTGATGGCATTGACGAAGGACTCTCCGAAGGTGAAGCAGATGGAGCAGAGCTAATTGTAGGACGTAAAGTCATTCCAACAGCATACGCCGCGCTCCGTTCTCTAGAGACATATTTGACTGTAAATGCAGTGGCAATGACACAACTCACGCAGACCAATATTGCAGCACAGATATGCCATGACTTCTTGGGCGAGGAGAACGTTGGAGTAAAAGTATCAGGCTCTTTCCATACATCTTCTACATCATCGTGTGATCCACTTTTACATGCCAACCTTTTGCAACAGTCAGAGGCACCCATACGAATTCTGCGCCCAATGTACCTTTCCTCGCCTTCTGGCTCTTTGGTGTCTTCATAATACTCTATTGGATCTGGCCTACTCTCTTCTTGATGATGTGGGCTTGACTCAGCATCTTGTTTTGGTTCTGCAAGCTGAGCTCCGGGACGTGACCAGTAATCCTTTGCCGCATCTCGAGCCACCGCAGATGAGATGGCATTGCTAAATGACTGCAAACCTTCTGCATAGCTGCTCTTCCTTTGATCCCGACGCTTCGCATTAGCAAAGTGAGAATGAATGCTCAATGGATTCACATTGGTAGTGCCCTCGTTTGGACTGAGCTCCACATCGTTAAATAATGGGCTGGAATCTCCCTGTGGCGAGATGGGCTCCTTGCGCACGTTTAATTCCGGGGAGTCATATTTATACCCGTAATCAGTTTTTGGTGCCCATCTGCTGCTTCTAGTAGTTGCAGTGACTCTACTTTGAGCACTGGAGCTAGGGGTTTCGAAGCTGCTGTGATTACCGTTCCCAACACGGCTGGCAAAAGACGGGTCCTCGGCCATCTTGCGCTCTTTACGCGATTCCCACCTCTCCAGTGTTTTAGATGACTCATCATCCATACTTGTTAGTGATATGGGATCAGCCTCTCTGCGTGGCCTGCTGCTGCTTCTGTTATTATTGCTGGCGTATTTGGATAGAGGCTCACTTGATCTATGGGCAACTGATGAGCCACCTTCACGCTCGCTCGCGTTAAGCATGCTTTTGATATCATGATATCGTTCTAGGTACGATTTCACGGGACGGTCACTGGGTCTATCTGTCATGATGATAGTTTGCAATTTGGTCAGAGCTTTACTGATCAAAGATGATCATTGATTTTGTTCTTTATGCACAAGACTATCCTCTGCTATGATGTTTGGAGGTAGAGCAGTAGTATTTAGGCTAAGTCTTCAGGGGGCTTGGCTTCAATTAACTGTTCATGACCTTTTCTCTCTCCTTCAACAACGCGCATCCATCTCATGATTCGTTTCATCACGGCGTTTCGCCCTCAACAGCACCGAAAGCACATCGGTGAACCCACTTTGGAAGCAACTCTCACAAAATTTGCGTCAAATTCAAATTTCAACGCACGAACACTTCCTTCGTTTCAACACATTCAAAAAAAGATCCTTCCAATCATCACTCAACACACAACATCATCACATCACCTATCACTCGACCCCCACATGTTACATGGACTGCATGGACATCAACCCAACAACAGTCAAAGAAAACAACGTAAGCCCAGCATGCGCTTCACCTCAGTACTCATCCTAGGAGCCACTCTCCTCATCGGCACCGCCGCAGCGTTCTCCTTCTCAAACTCCGGCACGAACGCAGTCGACACGCGTCGCGACTTCCTCTCCAAATCCGCCGTCATCGGAGGAGCCGCGGCCATCACCAGCCTGCCCAAGTCAGCTTTCGCCGAATACGATGACTACATCACCACCGAATCGGGAATGAAATACAAAATTACCAAGGAGGCACCTGAGGATGCAGCCGTGCCTACTGCCAGTCAGACCGTGAAGGCTCATTATACCGGATGGCTTGATGGGTTTGAGAGCGAGAAGAAGTTTGACAGTTCCCGTGATAGGGGTAGACCGTTTACTTTCAAGGTTGGTGCTGGACAGGTTATTAGGGGATGGGATGAAGCGTTTAGTACAATGAAGGTAGGTGAGAGGAGGAATATTGTATTACCCTCGAGGTTGGCTTATGGGGATAGAGGTGCTGGGGGTATTATTCCTGGTGGAGCTACGCTTTACTTTGATGTGGAGTTGTTGGCAATTTTGTGAGTTTGGTAAGATCTGTCTTTAGTGTCATTGACGATAACTATATCGTGTGATGTGTTGTCTTATGAAATTAGTGCTGAATTCACTTAGAGATGCAATGGGCAATGTTGTAGTCACGACAAGAGCAAATACAAGATTCAATATCAGATTTCTGGTAGCAGTCACAATCATCTCTATCTTGGTCACAATGTGGTACAGAGTCATAAGCTAATAAACATCTACGCTTAATATAAATAAGCTTTGCCAGAAATAATGATAGATTTGCAACATTGACGGAGACCCAAGGTTTGGAGAACACAAACCTACTTGAACTGACGCCAAGGCTGATGAAATAATATTTGACTGTGCTGTTGTGCGCTATGAAACATTTATTTTACTTATTTTTCAACTCAGTCACGCAAGCAACATGAGCGTGGCCACAACTCATATGAACCACCCTTTCTTCAGCTGGAATGCCTTCCACCAAAACAGGAAAGGCGCTATATTTCGTTGATGCCAACCCTAGCACGCCCGTTTTACCATTGCCCATCGCATGAACTCGACCTCCTTCATCTAATGCCAACGTATAATTCTTTCCGCACGCAACATCCACTATTTTGGTGTGTAATAAGCTCGATTCTAATTTCGGTTCATGTGTACTGTTCATTCCCCAAGTGAAAAGCTCTCCGTCAACTGTTACTGCAGCTGCATGCGAGTGCCCTGCAGCGACACGGCTAACCTTTCGTCCTTCTAGGTCCCCCTCTATCGGTTGAGGAATTGACTCCATGGAATAGGCATCAACAGCCATTCCCATACCTGTACCCAGTTGTCCTTCATTGTTCCTTCCCCACGAATGTATGATGCCACCAGTATTCAAAGCTAGACTGAATGCATGACCTCCGGCAATTTGTACTGTTTCCTCAGCACCCATTAATTCCACAGGCTCCAGGTACAGTTGATCTGTAGTTTCCACATTACCCAGTCTACCGTATGATCCTGAGCCACAAGTCAGTACCTCTCCTTCTGTTGTCAATACAGTCATTGAATACTCGCCAACATGCACATCAGAAGCGTAACATCCATCCTCAATTAGACTCTCAACTAGTTTTGGTGTCTTGAATGAATCCATCGAGCCGTGACCCAACATTCCCATGCCATTAACTAGCGATCCTCCGTATCCAAACGTGTAAATATCTCCTTCGGTAGTAAGTAGTGCAGAGAAATTTTCTCCAAGAGACGCTTTTTGAACAGGTACCGGGATCGAGAGGAGCGTTGGTTTTGGAACTTCTTTGGTTTCTCCAATTCTGTTGCAGAGAAGTACAAAGTAGACCCGTTCAGAAGACTCTCTTGAACTCGCTCACGTCATATGATTAGATGATGTATATATAGCAACAAGCACTCACCCGAGCTCGCCATTCTTATTACTTCCCAAAACAAAGCATTTTCCATCAGTAGACAAGAATGCAGTGCCAGTAGCACCACAAAACACCCTGGATATATCTCCCAACTTAAAGTCACACTCAGACGAATCTAAACTAAGCATCATAGGATGATCAATCACAGTATCTTTTCCACTAAACATTCCAGATGTTTTGTTTACAGATCCCGAGAGCATGTTTAGTGGAATGGTGGATACTTTGGGTGATGTGCCCCACATGTAAATACTGTGTACCTTGGATGGCGACGGTGCTTCCGGTTTGGAAGGCTCATTGGCTGTTGCTGCAGCCGAGCTGTGTCGCGAGCTAGCGGGTGGGTTGGTCCATTGTCTGCGTCTGGATACGGCAAGCGAGCGGCGGATTCCAAGCATCATGGTGGCTACGTTTGGAGGGGGCGGGTGGAGAGTAGTGGTAGGTGATAGGTCATTACGGAGCGTAAAATGGCGGGTAAAGTTGGAAAGAGGAAAAAAGAGACAAGAAGAGAAAAAGAAAGGCGGCTGCTCAAAGCTCGGTTAATATTTTATGGTACCAATACCATTGACCGATCACATTGAATGGTATCAATGAAGGCACGTTGATTGTGATTATTGGTTTGTAGTATTTAACAAACGCAAAACATCACCCAGATGAAGTCTTCAACAAGACCACTTCTTGATGTTAGGTATTTTCATTTGAATTTGCACTTATAATAATATGAACAATATCTATACCACTGTTAGTAGGCGATTGAACTCACAGACATCGCATCAACCTATTGATACAATCACAATAATCTTTCACAAAAGACAAGCACATACTTCATAAAAGGAAAAGATCCGGCGATCTTTGAGTGTCATGGCTTACTGCATTGACCAGCGACCTTTTTCAACGTTCCCTTCACAGAATTGACACTGTCAATCAGTGTATCTCTCACAGCCTGTTTCTCATCAGGGCCGAATTTCTTCAGAGTTGTAACAATTTGCCTCAAGGTGGTCTTGGCATCATGAACTATTTCGTCTTTGTCTCCCAATGCCCCACACATCATTATCTGAGATGATCGTCGTTTGCTCTTAACTTTATGTTTTCGTCTAGGTGGTCTTTCATAACTGAGACTGCTTTCCTCAGTCTCAGGCGTGGCAACACTAGATGGCGGCACGGCCTTTCGTTTGAAGGTATCACTGTTATCGTAGACGGTTTGGAAACTGTCTTCGGTGACGAGCATCATATCCAGTTCAGTGGATGATCGTGAACATTTCTTAGTATGTGTTTCAGATTGCATCGTGTCCCATTGAGTTTGGGAGCGGCTGCCTATGCGCACTCGAAGTGGTGATGGTACTGCGCAGACGAGAACGGATTTGCAAATGTGAGTTCAGAGTTCAGCTACCATATTCAGCGGAGGCATCAACTATCGTCACGTCTCACCTTCAATTCCTTCTTCAAGCACACTGTGCTCATCTCCGCCCCGTTGATCCATCATCTGATTCGCACTATCGGCAGATTGACTTTGTTCTTTGTTGAGCTGCTGTCAGCTTGCATCAACTGATGTTAGCAACACAACTTGACATGCACCAATTCGTCCATTGCTTCAGCAAAAACGAAGGCGGGACGAAGCTAATTTTTCGCACAAAAAAATGGTTGAGAAAGAACTTCGTTCAAAAGACGATTGGACGGATAAGGCTTAAATGAAATACATCTTTCTATCATCTTCTTTCCTTGTGATGGATTTCATTGAATCATTATGACATGAAGTGACATGAATTTGAACTCCCTCAAATGGATTCCTTCGGATTTCAACGGTCAATTCTCACTAAATACACTGCCACCAATCTCGGCGCAACAGATTAAGGTCAAACCCAATCATACCAATCAAACCCACGCTGTCTCATCTCCAGCACAAACGTCCAGATCTGAGATAACGTACTGCAGTATTACTGAAATAAAAATACAACTCATCAACCCAGCATGCCGCTGTCTTTAATCAAGCAAGAAACGCTCGTCGACGACGATGCCTCCGTTCAAACAAAGAACACTCAACTAACATCAGGTACTACATCTTCGCGCAGAACAGTTCGCTCGGCCGCAAATAAACGTAAAAAGATCGCTGCCGACCGCCGTATCTTCATCCGCGATATGTTCGCCAACATATTTGATCTGATTGGAGATTGGGCCTTCTTCTTTGCCATCTTCAACCGCGACTTTGATGGAGACGGACAAGGCGATCAGTTTGCACCTGCAGAGGTTCAATATCGGCTGTTTATCCATGCGGTATTTGCATTTGCCATTTTGAGCAGTACACTTGTGGGATGGTTTGTGGTCACTTCGCTTTGGAAAAAGACGGGGCATGAAATGTGCTGCAATTATACCGCGGAGAGATTGCTACTAGCGGCGATTGTGCTTGAAGATATTCCTCAGATTCTGTTCACGTTGTACATGGAACATAATTATATGGGTGGGTTGAGCGCTGTTGGGATGCTCAACATTTGCAGTTCAGTTAATGCGATGGTGAATCGATTGACGGCACATTACGATGTTAAAGAAGATGTGTTTGTGATTGTAGATTCTTACAAAGAGATGCCCTAGAGTGCACGGATTCGGTATATTGTCAATTCTGTGATATTAAGCATCTATTTTGGCAAGTCAAACGCTACAAAGTGTGACTTGATGTTGATGTTAATCTGTGAGATAGAGATCTTATTTAAAGAAATGTTGAAAAGTCAATGTGCTGGCCTTAATTCGGCCGTTGCTGGGTGCTTAATATAGATTAAGAAGCTCATTGATTTGTATTCTTGCTATGTGAAGGCATATCCAATATTGTGTATTCATTATGCATTTGCACAATGCTCATCAAAAATCTCATGCATTTTTGTCTTTTTGCTTCAGCTCTTTTTCTTCGGCAGCTTTGAAGGCCATGGCAATCAGAGACGCAGCGCCTTCACCTGCAGCATTCACCAATTCAGCAAAGACACCATTCTGTTCAAGAAGTGTGGTTGGTGGTCCAAACTCGGCTGCTTTACCATCCGACATGACCAATACTACATCATAGTCCATAATGGTATCTAGGCGGTGGGAAACGGTTATCAATGTGATGTCATTGAAACGTGTTCTGAGCATTTTTTGAATGAAGCTGTCAGTCTCTCCATCAATATTTGCTGCAATGATATGAATACAACATCAATTAGAATTGTCAGCACGAATATTAATAAGACCGAGAGTCTCGTATTTTTGGGCACGCTTACCTGTGGCTTCATCCATCACCAAAAGCTTTGGCCGTGCTAACATTGCACGAGCCAATACTAAAAGTGACCTTTCTCCTACAGAGTAATTTGCCCCAGCTTCTTCGACGTATGTATCGAGAAACTCTTTGCCTTTTCCTGGACTCAACATGCGGACAGATAATAATGCATCTAACAGCCTTTCATCTGAACAGGTATTGAATGGATCCAAGCATTCTCTCATGGTTCCAGCAAACAGGACAGGATCTTGCGGAATAATAGCTATTCCATTCGGTTTACCTCTAACATCAGAAAGACCTAGAGTTGATAGGTCTATTCCATCTACCATGATGACACCTGATTCGATCTCCACCAGTCTGAACATTGCAACGCTCAAACTACTCTTTCCGGCCCCTGTCCTTCCTACAACACCACAATGCTGACCAGCTTCTACTCTAAATGACAAACCATCAAGAGCAAGAGGAAGCATTGGCCTATACCTCATTTGTACATCTCGAAACTCCAATTCGCCTCTAGACGGCCATGAGTCATCATTAATATTGCGTTTTCTCTCAAAATTTGCTTCCTGAGGTGTATCTTCTGACATCATTTTGATTCTTTCGATGGCAGTTATAGCACCCTCCGTTTCAGCAGCGTTATCCATGAAGAAGCTCAGCGAGACTGTCAGGCTGGAAGACCATCTGACGAGAAGAGCTACAAGTCCAGCACTCAAGCCAAATATCTCATTGAATATAATCACAAGCAATGTTGCGACAAAAACTATAGTGACACCGAGAAGTTCGATTCTAATCCCAAGCCATCTTTGTGCACTGATGAAGTTGAGTTGCGCACTCACATTTCTGTTCACAAACCCGTGAAACCGTCTTGTGAACGTCTCTTCTTTTTGAAAGGAACGAATCGTTGCACACCCGTCAATACCTTCTGCAAGCATTGCTTGCAAAGGTGATCTTGATAAGGCATCTATCCTCTGCAAATCAGCCCCGGATTTGCGATAATGCTGTTGGATAACCCAGTAACAACCACAGACTGGAATCATCGCCAATAGCATCCACGGAAGAATCACTACCATCACAATTAGCCCCGTTACGAACCAGCTAAGTGAAATGAGTAGCATACTCATACTCCAGACCAATGTAATGTCGAGAATTTCTGCATCGTATGTGAACCTATTCAACAGTCTTCCCTGTTGATAAAGAGGAGCTGTTAACAACTTAAAGATAGAAGTGCCTGGTGAAAGACTTAAAGGAATCACTTACCATTGGAGTTGTCTCAAAGTATAGCATTGGAGCGTACAACACATGCTCAGTCATGCTGGAGTAGAGATTCCTTGAACAGTTCACACCGCCATAAACAATCCACACAGTTCTTAAGAAAGCGCAGATAAAGCCCAACAGCATAAATATAGCGTATACAGTCAAGTAACCGTGTTGTGCATTGACTCCGTCGCTTTGCGGTGGAAACTCAATCCCGAGAAACGTGATTGGTGTATAAGCAGCACTTGTCCATCGTGCCATCCACCACTCGGTAGCAAAGTAAAACAGCTTTTCTAGTGCGAACAATATCAACACGCCAGCTGTGAAGACCAAGCCTCCAGCTTCACGAAACCACAATGTCCATGCCCAAAGACGGGTTTTACCGTGCTGACGTTCTTCTCTAGACATAAGTGCCTCCGTGACACTTTGGTGCATGCTGGCTTTTCTTTTGTATGATGCTAACTCAGTGTTGTTTATAACGGAATGGTTTGAAGACATCTTAACTTTCTCTTCTTGAACATCACCACCGTCTTCCTGAACAGCATTTTGAATGGATTCGATCGCTAGTATTGACTTGGGGTCTTCTGCACGGAACTTGGACAGTTCACTCCACGATCCGAGGAATGATACACCTCCATCTACAACCACCATGATTTGGTCAACGCGATGTAAAAAGTGGGATGCGTGCGTCACCAATACAACAGCAGTGCTTGCTAGCAATTTGTTGCCCGACAGCTTGAACAATCTATCGAAGACCTTTCGATTAGTTCCAGCATCCAATGCGCTTAACGGGTCATCAAAGAGTACAATGTCTGGGTTGGAATATACAGCTCTAGCAAGCGAAACACGCTGCTTCTGGCCCCCTGACAGAGTCACACCTCTCTCTCCAATCTCAGTCATGTCACCCGCATCCAATTGTTCAATATCAGCACGCAAGCAGCAATCATCGAGAACTTGGTTGTATCTTTCTGCATCATAGTCATTTCCAAACAATATGTTATCTCGAATTGTTGCGTTGAGGATAAATGCTACTTGACTAGCATAAGCCACCTTACCATGTGTTTTAATCTTTGTATCTGGAGAGACTGAAACTTCTCCAATAATTGCATTTAGAATGCTGCTCTTCCCACTACCCACTGGGCCCACTATTGCCAAGATTTCTCCAGCACCAACGGATACGTTAATATCTTTGACTACGAATGATTCAGAAGTGCTGCTGTTCCCTACTGTGAACACTCCATTTTGTATTGATAGTAAATCACTACCATCCAAGTAAGAATGAGAAGAATTTCGATCTAGGGGCTTTGGAAGTGATTCTCTCATTGATTCATTTTCTCCAATGAGATTGAGTGAACTCTTGCCATTGCAAGATTGTGACGATGACTTCCTGCTTAGATCGACTCTCGTTCTTGGAGACATAGTCTCTCTATGCATGAACCCCGATATCCGTCGTGCGGACTCTCTAGCTTGGGCGAGCTTTCCGATAAGGCGGCTCGCATAATTGATAGGGAATCTCAGCCCATTGAACAGTAACAAAGCTGTAAACGCATCCGCAGTAGTCAATACATTTCCTGAGTAAACGTAGGCTGCAAATGCACCAAAACTCGCAACCACAGGAGATATAAACTGGACGGCCATAACCATACTCCAGGCATATAGTTCTTGTCTCAACAACCCCAACTCCTCAGTCCGCACTTGTTCAATCTTTTCTATATATCGCTTCTCATAGTTATTTAACTTGGTAACTTTGATCCCCTGCAGCATGGCATTCACAATTTCCACCCGACGATCAGTAACTTTAACACGTTGCTTTCGAATCTCCATCATTTTATTAGAGATATTTTGCACAACTGGTGCAAACAGTATAAGTAATACTATTCCCACAGCCATGGATGGTCCCACTATAAGAATCAAAAGTATCGCCACCAATACCATGGATAGTGGTGCAGACCACAAAAGATGTCCCTCAGCAGTGACCTCAAAAAGCTTTTGCGCATCAATTGCAAATAGATTGGTGACACTTCCTGAAGTCAATCCGATCTTTCCAGAAGGAGTCAATCTCAAGACCCTATCATATATTGCCCCAATGATAGCAACTCGAATAGTAACTCCAGATTGCATAGCCAAGAACCGCTGTCTATTCAAAGCCAGGGCATTCACAACATCCACAAATAATATGAGCATCACATATAGTATAGATTCACTGAACACATTTTTTGATGGATTTTCTTCCAGTATTCGAAGTAGTCTCCATACAAATAGAGGAACGGAAACTTGTGCCAATACAGTTACGAATTGACATATGCCCGCGGGTGCAAAACTCGGGAGAGCTATTCTCCATAAAGTGGGTATTAGTTTGCCATCTTCTTCTGCATAAATGGCATTGAACTTGGGCTGCAAATGACTAGCTTGCATACTCTGCGGAGCTTGGTATAAATGAGCAGCCGTCAGCTCTCCAGAAGGAGGAGGAGGTGGCTCGCCATCTTCGCTCGGGTTGGATATTCTGCTTAGCCGCCGTATGGATGGTGGCTTGTCCTGAGTTGCACCGCGTTTTAAGATAGGGTTCATGTAGATGTAGGTCCATTGGGACAGGGCTGTGCAAGTGTTTGGATCACCGTCGAATGGCCATGCAGGGCCGAGAGAGGAAGGTGCAAAATGGGATGGGGGCGGTGTGGATGAATGAGCGGATGACATGATTGATGTTTTGTGTTTTGTTAGTGGATGGATGGAGCGACAAAGCAGAGTTGCTTTATTGAAGAATTAATGCTGATATGCATTGGCGTGGGTAGATGTACTTTCTTTGCTGTTGTCAATGCTTTGGCCTGGTTTGATGATGGTTGTTTGGTTCTTGGTTTGTGGTTTGTGGTTTGATGAAGCTTTTGAGGCTCTGTGGGCGGGAGGCTGTGAGGGTGAAGCCAAAGGGCTTCGCACGGCCACTCCTCGTCTATGTCGATCTTCACTATTCTAAGAAGTTCTTTTCATCATATGGGTCGGCGACGTACGATACGGGGCGGGACTTCGGTCGTGCCACGCTTGATAATCTAAGATCAGAATTAAGGTTAAATGGAAAATAAAGGGTTATCCAGATAAGTATAAGAGTACTCACACACTCACAAAATCTTCGTCCTTTTCTTTTGCCAACAGCCGCAGGCCATCAATGTCATTGATAATGCTTCTTATTGTACCGGCTTGTGGTTTAAATCAATCATCATTCAAACTAACCGATCGCCATATCAACGCACAACATGACAGCAGAAGCATCGGCTCCAATCGAAAACATCGAGGCTCTAAAAGCCCAATCCAAGGCTCTGAAAGCTCAAGTGGAAAAGGCACGGGCCGAAACTGGCGATGTAGAAAATCCTTCATCTCCTACAAAGCCGCTTGGTGGATCTAAACCTACGTCTATGCAAGATGAATCTTCATCTAAAAGAGGGTTGATGATCAACATTGCTAATCTTGTAGGCTATGCAGTAAACATATCTACATCATACTTAGGAGGAGTTGCGGGTGCGTTCGGCAAATCGAACGTCGAGTTGAGCTACCAGTATCAAACACTAATCACACCTTCAGCAAGCTATTTCGGATATATTTGGGGACTGATATTTCTATCTCAGGGCTTCTTCGTGGCCGCTCAGCTGTTACCAAAGTATAAGGACCATGTCTTGGTTCAGAAAGGTGTTGGATTTTGGTACTTTTTCACATGTGTGGCACAATCTGCATGGACTGTAAGCTTTGGATTTGAGTTCATGGCTACGGCATTCGTAGCAATGGTTGCGATTTTATTGTGTCTGATGACGATACTTAATCGACAGTGGGGTGTGATTGATGAGCATGAACGTAACAATGAATCAGACCCATGGTTGTTGGCGAACAATGCAGTCAGTGCGTTTGAAGAAGAAAAGAGAGAAAGTATCGCACCACCTCCAAGTTTCGCATACTGGCTCCTTAGATTTCCATTCGCGGTTCATGCTGGATGGATTGCTCCTGCTACCCCACTCATGCTAAGTGTAGTGATGGTGTACTACAAAGTGGACATTCAAGTAGAATTGTGGACAGCTGTGATGGGTATTGCAATGTTGTTTGGAATGTCAATGGGGCTGCTTTTGCGTCAAGACAAAGGTGCACCATCTTATGTCTTCCCTGCTGTTGTGGCATATGCCTTCGTTGGGGTTGCATGGGAGCTGAATTCCCCAAGTGACGCTATTCTTGGTCGTTTCCAAGAAGCGGAAATCAGTTTGGTGAAGAATGTTGCTGGATTTTGCGGGGGAATGCTTTTGGTAACTGCTGTATCAAGATTCTTCGCTATCCTATTGAGAGACCACTGTTGCCCCAGACGAGACTCTGAAGAGGACGAGGACGTTATTTACGTTGAGGCCGAAGACTGCTTGTAACATTTTAAGGAGATTTGCGTCCTTTCTGGCGGAATCAAAGCGCTCCAACTGAGCAACTATGTATCGGTGTGAAATCATATGATAGCTTAATTTTACTTTTAGTATTTGTACTCTATAACGCCTCTCTATGCACTCAACCTAACCTTACCAACGGTCTTTAAATCGTTTACATTGATGATGTTGTGCAACTTGAGGGCGAACTCCAAGAAATATTCGACGCTGTAGCGGAAAGTTCGTGATTTGAACTCTTCGGGTTCCATGCTCTTGTTCAGTGAAAAGGTGAAAGTTCCACCAACCTTTTTAAAGACGAGCTTACCACCCAAACCGACCTCTTGAAGTGCCTTGTTCCAATCGACTAATCTTGCAGAGATACTAGCTGCTTTCTTGTCATGATCAAACAGCGTTTGTATAGAAAACGAGGAAAACGAGTTTACTTCTGATACGTCGAGCTTGAATTTGATACCCAAGTAAGAGAAGCTGCTGATGCCTTTGTCATCAAGATTTGGCAATGATATGACAGGCGTGCCGGAGTTGAGCTCGGTTATGAAAGAGTTAATTGATTCTCTCAATGACTTTGTAGGAGCCGTGTGCTGTGGTGTATGCTGTTTAGTAACTCTTTTCAGCTCTTTCTTCTGTGCTGCACCTACGGTGTAGTACAACATCACATAATGTCAGACAGAAGTTCGTGGCAACTTTTTCACTCCTATGGCAAAAGGAACTCACCCAGTGTATCTAGTGTCTTCTTCAACTCCATAGTACAATGGATTTTTTCCTTTAATGTTGCATTAGCCGTCAAATGACATGCATACAATGGTGCACCTGTCACAGGACTATTAGAGTGAGTCCCCAAGTACTTCAGGATGGCATCACGTTCATAGCTATTTCCTTCAAAGTCTGTCATTGGATCATTGATGATTTCCTTTGTAAGTGGACATTTGAACTTAAAAAGAATGGTGTCAATGGAATTGGTGATGCGCTGCTTGGCTTCTAAATGTGCACCAGGGCTCGCAGATTGAGATGGAGCAGAAGGTATCGACATACGAGATTTGGCATGTTGACTTGGAGACGGGGGCTTTTCTGATATAGTAGCCCGGGATGGCCTCTTAATATCTCCTGACTTCTTATCACGCTTTACGTCGACCTTTTTGGGCTCTTTATGAGTAAAGAAAGCACAGCAGCTTTCAGAGAACGAGCTAGCCTTCTTACATGTCTTTGGTATATTGCTACCATTTCTTTGATGTCGCGAAGGCTTGGTACTTTCCGTTTGCACATGACTCCTAGACTTTTCATCTGAATTCAGTTTCTCTGATCTACGTGAAGGGCTGTTGCTCTTGTTTCGTCGAGGTACATCATCTCCACTACTAGATTGACTGGTGGTGCTACAATCATCTAAGCTTGCTCGTCGATTATTTCCAGTCTTCTTGAACAAGTTTGGACCTCTATCATTTGTACAATCTGATCCTCTCCTTTTCGGTTTGTTTGACGAGTCACGGCCGCTCGTTTGTGCACACTTCTTGTCAAAAGGAGGTATAACGAATTTGTGCTTCTGTCTATCAAGCGAAGCCAGCTTTGAATCATAAGATCTTTTAGCTGTCATATGATCGGCATCCAACAGAAATGACTTGGCAGACATCACATTGTGAAACGTTGCTGCTACTTCTGCCGCTTCTTCTTCTGATTGACCCGCAGGTTGTTTGTCCGGGTGTAATTTGAGCATGAGCTTTCTGAATGCCTTGTTGACATCGTCGTCACCAGCTCCTCGCTCTAGACCTAGGATTTCGTACGGATTCTGCAGTGGCTCACCGCTCTTGGATAAAAACGTCATGATGACTATCAATCAATTGCTCTTTTTGGTTGGAAAGCACTAGAATGAAGCAACGATTTGTATATCGTGATATATCGTGAACTTCTCACTTCCGCTGTACCAGACCTCTGCGATGTCGTTGATAACTGGACTGTAGGACAACCTGATCAACTGATCACTTTATGAGCAAGTACCGCTGCTGGCTGATAGGTGTCGGAGAGGCTGGGAGGGCTGTTCTCACTCCTTTCAAAGTGGACATCGGCCATCATGGTGATACCATAGAGTGATCAGCCATGGTTTCGGGTGAAATTGGTCGTATGTCCGAATGATTCGTAAAAGTCATTGAGGGCTGTAGCCCCCACGATAATCTATTGCCTGTTATGACTCATTTTCGAGGCTGTCACATGAATAGTATTGCCCCTGGAGACAACCCTAGATTGAGTATTATAATATGGTGACGTCAATCTCCATAGCTTGTACGTTACTGTGTAGAGCTTGTGGCTTGAACTTTACACTGTAGAGTGGGCTCATCCAACACTTGTAATTTTGGCTTTGGACTTGCTTTTTGTAGATGCTCTTAAAGTTTTACCATTAGAACATTGTCCTGTGTGATAAAGATAATGCTTATTAAGGTTCAGTGGTGCTAACAGGCTTGTCAGGCTTCACAGAGATGGCAATGCCATTTGTATACATCTGCTGTAGCTGTTCATGCTCAATAGTCAGCTTTAACAACCTTTCATTCTCCTCTTTCAATGCTATCGCTGTCTTTTCTCGTTTGCGCTTCAGCCTTTCCACACGTTTCCACTCGGATACTTCTTCAGGGGTCATGTTGGCCATCTGATCAGCGGGTGGGTTGTAATTAGGTCTCTTTTGACCAGCCCTACTCGTGCTCTTGGGGTCAGGTTCACGAGGTGGCAAACCCAATTGTGCACGGAAGAAATCGATACCTTTGATCACATCCTTCAGTTGTTCCTTCTTTCTCGCTCGGTGCCTTGCAGTACTTGCGCAGCGATAAGCTCGGTTCAATTCAAGTTTTTGTTCATCTGTCATACTTGCATAATCATCTGGACGGAACTTCTTAGCATCAGCCTTGACTTGCGCAGAAGCATCAGCCTTTACCGACTTTTTTGAGGCATTGTCTTGTCTTGGCTTCTGAGACTTAGGAGGCGCAGAAGAACCCTTAGCAACAGCATCGCCAGCAGCAGTAACAACAGCGAGCGCGTTCACTACTTGAACGTTCCCATCATTCACGACCGCATTTCTCAAATGCACATGATTCTCGGCAGTCATTCCATTTTTGATAGACGCGGAGGAAATCCCGACAGCATCAGGGTTCGGAGCCAGCTGACTGCTTAGATTTCTGAGAGATGTATTGGTCATTTGCAGTTGTTTTAGTTCTGCAGCTATGGCCATTGACATGAAACCCTCTATTTTGCTTTCTTTCGCAACGGACAGAATACCTATTTTAGGTATTCCCTCTGCTGGAATGTCTACCTGGCCAGATCCAGTATGTTTCTTTTCAACCGTGACAGGGACTGAAACTGCAGAGACTGGCTTCCGTCGACCACGTGACGCTTCTCGCATCTTCTTAAGCTCCTCAGCAATTGCCATGGACGAGACTGCGTCTAACGGGTACTTTCGATGAATGGAGTTAGCATTTACGGCATGCAGGGATGTATCAGTTTTTTTGGCAGTGCTTGCTAGTGGCGCAATCTTCGGATTAGATGGGGCTACACCCTGACCTTGCATAGATATAGTATTCTCATTCGACGAACATCCCGACGTCTTCACTGTCGGGACCTCGAGAGCAGCCTTGCAAACAGTTGCATCGATAGATGGTGTTGGCTTAGAGGGTTCCGTCTTGATCATCACATTAGAATCATTCTTGGATAAGATAGGCATCTCATCCATCATCGCTTTACAATCTTTCGACTGACCGCCTGATTCTTTCTTTGCCTTCTTGACTCCTTTTCGCTTTGCGGGAGTCTTCCTCTTCTTGGAAACATCAGCAGCTGGAAGATGGTTAACATCATTAGTAGAAGGTTGATGCAACATAAACTTTCGATCCAATTCAGTGATTTCCAAGAGGCAATTGAAACTAGGGCGTGGAGCTGGAGTGTGGGAGTGGCATGAATCATCAGGTGCGAAAAGTTGACATGTGCCATTATTCTCGGTTGCTCTTATAGCAGTATATGAACCAGATTCTGCCAACGAGTCAATACCATTAGTCACGTTCGTAGAGATGGTGCTGTTGCTCCCAAACGAAGCAGCGGATCCGGATGGAATCCCCTGGACAAGAGCACGAGGGGCGGTTTCGCTAACAAGCAAAAGACCGGCTGCTGCTTCAATCAAATCCTTGTGTTCCTTGTAAGTCTTGTTCTTCTTCCTTGGGCCGGGCTTCAGTTTGGGGATGAGGGGAGATGGCACAGCTAAAGATACGGATACGGACTGGCCAACTGGATATTGTTGTTCACACGCCAAAGGTCTCGCAGGGGAGGGCATGCCAGAAGGCGATGCAGCAGTGAAAACAGCGACACCAGTCGGAGAAATAGACTTCATGCTGGTATAGTATCTTCTTTGTTAAAACGGTAGAGTCAGGTAGAGTGTCAAGTCGAGGTGGGCTTCTCCAATTGCGGGGAACAAAGTCAGAGACAGAGCCGGGCGGCTACGAACAGTCGATTTCACAACGGCTTGATGGGTAGCATCAGCACTGGCGATGGGGACTTTTGCATCAACACGTGCAGCTTTGAGCTTTCCCTCTCACAACTCGACGAGGGGATGCACCATCAGCTGCAACGTAGATCGGATGTGCAGAATTTAGGAATTGCCAGTGAACCCATACTACTAAAATAGTTGCAGGCGACTTTAAATATAGAATGCAAAAAGTAGAGATGTCGCATGTCCAACAA
Organism: Cyclotella atomus; assembly: GCA_036939935.1. Taxonomy (NCBI): domain Eukaryota; phylum Bacillariophyta; class Thalassiosirophyceae; order Thalassiosirales; family Thalassiosiraceae; genus Cyclotella; species Cyclotella atomus. The sequence continues at coordinate 32,445 of JALLPI010000003.1, read as the reverse complement.
GGTGTATTTAGTGTACTTCCTACCACAAATTTCTTTTCGGTCCAAAAACAGAGATGGTATGTTTTTATTTTGGTAGAATGAAAAGAAGGAGAGCAGAGAGAACCGAACGCATGACAGACGAGTTGTCCGTGGCGGGCATTGCGACAGAAGCTGTATGGTAAAACACCTCTCTCATTGGTACTCAACACAACATCATCAAGGTTACAAAGGCTGGCTCTACTGTGATTTGAAAGAGAGTACTGCTTACTCTTTAGTTGCTCTAAAGCTGCGGTGGTAAGACTCCCCAAACCCCTGGCAAATGTAAATGGTATGATGTCATCTCATACAAGGTTCAAGGCTAGCTCTACTATGATCTGAATGAGACTGCTGCTGCCACACTCGTTTCTTCTCTTAGAGCTACAATATATAACATCTAATATGCTCAATGATCATATCTACTGAGTCTTATGCTTAAGCAAGAAGCCTAATGACTCATTTCTTCAGCACCCGACATCATTATCATAGCAATGAAACATTGCATCAGCATGTTTGAAAATCTTCATCCATCTTCAGCAATCCAACATTCCCATCTGAAACATCTTTCGCTTAAACTTATTAAGCAGACTTGACAACCCCAACCTCCGCCGGCCTAACAACCCTCTCATTCAACATAAATCCAACCTTCATCACCTGTCCAATACACCCCGCCTCCCCCTTCGGATCAGGATATTCAAACAGCGCCTCATGCAAATTAGGATCAAACTTTTCACCCACCACACCAAACTTTTTAAGTCCATTCTTGGCAAATGCCTTATCCAATCCCTCATTTGTCATGGATATTCCCTCATACAAATTTGCCAATACCGGATGATTCTCGTGATCATGTCTTAATTCCTCGGGCACTGCATCAAGCGCTCGGGACAGGTTGTCGGAAGTGTCGAGGAGTGATTTGGCGAAGGAGGTGATGGCGAATTGTTTGGCGGAGGCGACATCCCTCGAGGCTATGCGGCGGGTGTTTTCTTGTTCGGCTAGGGAGCGGAGGAGGCTGTCTTTTAGGTCTTTGATTTCTTTTTCTAGCTGAGCTTCTTTGGACTCTTCGGCTGGTGCTGCCTCTGCCGTTTCTTCTGTCGCCGTTTCTTCAGCATCAGCTTCTTCTGTGGGTGCGGATTCTTTCTCTTCTGGCTTTGTGCTGAATTTACGAAAACGCACTGATTCATTGGCTGACAGGAAGTAGTTGTTCGACAGTGGTGCAAAGGACCTTTGTGCGGACACAAGAGATGAGCTGCACCGTCTTGAAGGTGCGGCGAGCTCATTAGTGAGCACTCGGACGAAACGTAGACTATTGGAACGGAATGCCATTGTGAATGATTGGATGCAGTGCGCTGCTTGATGAAGGGACTCGGGGATAAAGAGCCTTCTTTGGATTGTTTGGATCGATGCAGGAGTGGAAGAAAAATAAAATGAACCTGCTTGCTTCGGCCAAACTTTTACCTGTCATGTTTGTGTCGTTGCTTTGTTATCTACTTGAACATTTCCAATACTGAAGGTAAAAAGGTCATGAGCCAAATCAAGAGTGGAGCTCCCACCTTTTTACAAGGAACGATGGCGTCCGATCTCAAGTCCCTCACAAACACCCTAACTTCCACAGCATCATCATGGCACAACTCACCAGTCCTATCAGTCTCCCAACTGACCCCCTCCGGCCTCTCTCTCCTCTTCGAAACAGCCCAAAAGATGCGCACCCTAGTCAAAGAAAAGGGAGGAGACGAACGTCTCAAGTTCAAGATCCTCGCCTCCGTATTCTACGAAGCCAGCACGAGAACCAGCTGCAGCTTCCAAGCGGCTATGCTTCGTCTCGGCGGCAAGGTATTGCACATTGATGCCGGGAAGTCCGGTAACACATCGAGTTCCAAGGGAGAAAGTTTAGATGATACGATTCGATGTCTGGAATGCTACACTGACATTACCGTGTTGCGTCATCCCATCAAGGGATCTGTGCCATCTGTAGCCTTGGGAGGAGGGACGATGAAGCCGGTGATTAATGCTGGTGATGGGACGGGTGAACATCCTACGCAAGCTTTGTTGGATATGTTTACCATTTGGGATGAGTTGAATCTATCGATGGATGGTGATGAGAAATGCCCATTGACTGTAGTTATGCTGGGAGATTTGAAACACGGTCGAACAGTTCACAGTTTAGCCATGCTTTTAGCTCGAAGTGCCAATCGAGAAGTTGTGTTGAGATATTGTTCGCCACCTTCTCTTGCCATGCCCGGATATGTGAAGGAATACTGTGCAGGGTACAATGGTGTGAAGCAGGAGGAGTGTATAGTTTTGACGGAGGCAGTGAAAGGTGCTGATATATTGTATGTTACCAGGGTGCAGAAGGAGAGGTTTGATACATCTGAGGCTTATGAGGCTGTCAAGGTACGTTGAAACACAAAAGTATTATGAGTATCTGAAGTGCATGTATCCAACCCTTTATACCTATTTGTGCATCTGTAAAACGAAATAAAGGGTGCATACGTAGTCGACAATTCAATAATGGCATCGGCACCAGAAAATATGCGGGTCATGCACCCATTGCCAAGAGTTGATGAGATTGCTACCGAGGTGGATTCAGATCCCAGAGCTTGTTACTTCAGACAAATGGAGAATGGAATGTACGTTAGGATGGCTATTTTGGCTTTAGTGCTGGGTTGTCCGTGATTTTCATCAAGTAGTTAAACGTTCCATGATTATTGCTTTGGTTAAGTAGGCTTAGACTATTTTATGATAGCAATAGCAGTAGCTTTAATTTACCTACTGGTGTAACTCTTCTTGTCCCTATTCTTATTCAAAGAAGTCACTCTGTATCCAAACCGGCTCCATTCTCGCGGCAGCATAGTGTACAGCGTGTCTGCATCCATTTTGCTCAGTTGTTCTTTGTTTAAGCCCGTCAAAGAATGTAGCAAATCAATGTAATCTTCTGATACGCCCATTTTCAAAAAGGAATGATAGTTCGATGGGCCTTGGACTAAATACCAGAAAGTAGTCTTGGTCAAATGACCATGATCACAGCAATCTTCAAACATTGTTTTCAAGAGCTTAAATCTGTCTGATGTATTATTTCCATCTCCAGGCACAAGGTGATTGACTGCTTTGATGAGATGTAGATAGGTATGGGCATCTGGGTGCTGCGTGCTGGCGTTCATCTGTGAGTAGGTTTCAAGCACCAAATCAAGAATCTGTCGTCGTGTTGCATGGTCGAATTTGGCACTATTGGATCCAAAAGGCGCATAGCAAGCGCGGATCATATGATTGAATGAACTTCTATCTGGAAGGACGTTGAAAGGTTTGTCGTGCTGCCCAATCATTCTCAAAAGAAAATCATGCATCTTGGAAAGTTTCGCCATGATGCTCTCAGGCTTCTGGTGTTGTTCGATAATTGCCAATTCACGAGCCCAAGCATCTAAAACGGCATTGAAGGGTAGCAAGTCCAAAGGCATACCATTTGAGATACCAACCATTTTCTCGATTACGGAGTGAGCACGATTTGCATACTTTGACGGAAACTTTGGGTTGCCACTCAATTCAGCCCATATTCTGGCAACTGCTCCACAACACGATACAGCAATCTGTCTAGAATGCAGAGGTTGTTCCATCATCTTTGACAGGAGCTCGTCCGCTTGTTTTGCTTCATAGACACTGTAAGTGTAATCCCCAGAAGATGAAAGTACCGTGGCAGCATTGGCGTACGAGTTGATGGCCATCAAGAAACTTGACTCGTCTGGCCGCGGGTATGCTTCACCATTACTTACAAGCATTTTTTCAAGCAGATGCCTCGTTCGCTTTGCTGAGTATATTGCTGTTTTCGGGTCATTGGATACCTTGCCAGCTTTTGACCATGCTTTCAAAGCTAAATTAAAGAGAGATACATCCGGATCTAAATGCTGATATTGTTCCTCCAATAAGTTGACCAGGTCCTCCGATAGCTTAGCTGCCTGTATTGTTCCGTGTCTTTCTAGTGCTGAGGTTTTGTCGAGATGCATGTCAGATCTAAGCTCTCAGCAAAATAATGAATAATTAAACACTTGCTCTTACCAGCAAGAATCATCTTGAATGATCTCAAATCTGGACTAACTTCAGGCTCAATGTGTGGCAAAGGACCAATAGGTTGCTGATTTAGTTGTTCAGGTGTTTGCAGAGTCGCACCATTTCCACTCACAGCTGCGCTAAAGATAGCCATTCTAGGGTTCATTGCAAAATGCGTGTGTTGTTGCGGTGGCTGTTCTTGCCGCTGCCCACTCACAGCTGCACTAAAAATAGCCATTCTGGGGTTCATTGCAAAATGCGTGTGTTGCGGTGACTGTTCTTGCCGCTGCCGCTGGGAAGTTTCTGCTTCAAATGCCAAATCGTCTATTTCAAGTTCACCATCCACATCCTTTACAAACATTCTTTTGCCTAGTAGCTTCGAAGACCAACGAGATAAACGCGCAAGTACTGAAGAGGAGTGCTCTTCTATCCGATGGTCTCCTCCGTCTTTAGCCATTGTTAATGCACGCAGTATCAGTATAGCTCTTTGAAGTCCACGATCAGTCTCAGTATTGATCCAAGCTTTGATGACAGCTACGTATGATGGTGACACAAAATGTGTTGAAGTGAAAAAGTACAGCTCTTGATAATCAAGGTGTCAACACTCACAATTGTAGCTCCAAATGTTCGGTCTCACGGGCAAGGTAGCAAGATTGCACATCTCATCCAATACCTGCTCAGCAAAGATGGCTTCCTCTTCGCTTGATGTAAAAATTCTTCCACTTTGATCACTGGACACTACATCGCTTGAATGACGCCAGTGCTGCCAGGGCTTATTTCCTTGCTCCGAGCTCTCGCCCCATTTATGATGAGGAACTACTATCGATCGAAACGTGGCATCATTATCAACATCTTGATGCTCTCTTCTCAAATCAGATGCAAACATGGCAGCTCTACTGGCACGTGCTTCGATAAGCGAATTGTAACTAACTACATCTGGAAAACACTCCATCGAAGGATGAGAGTCTGGATCTTCCTCGTTGACCTCAATGTCTGAATGCTCTAATTCGTGCATAACACGCTTCATCATTTGCTGTATAACTAACCTCATCTCTTGCAATGATGGATTGATTTGTCTCGCCATTGTAGCCAAAATGATGTTATAGCACGCTTTGTCAAGTGCCGGCCGTTTATGCACCGATGATTGCATGCCACGAGCATTTGAATCATTAGCTTCCACTTCACCTTCTGGCACCGATGGAGCACCTTCCTCCATCAATTCTTTCAGACCCATAATAGATTTCATGGCCGATGCTTCTAAGCGCAATCTACGCTCAAAATTATCATCATCTCTTGCTGCCTTTCGATTTATATCAGGGCGAAGGAAACTGCCAACGCATCGTCCCCATGCATTCATTACTTCTCCATACGTGGTGATATCGGGTAATGCCGCACCCACATGCAATGGGGCAAATTTCGTTGTATCAGCTGTATGATTGTAAGCTTTCACAAACTCACTATCGGATGAATAATCATCTTCCATCGTTAATAGTAGAGAGGACACCTGATGCGCTGCCTTTTCAGTGATATCCAGCTTGTTGACAGAAGAAGAAGAAGAATGTGACGACTCAATAACATTTTTCCAAGAAGAGAAGGCAAGGTTGTACATTTGTTTGGATGGATGAGGTGCCTGTTTCCAATGATTGCTGGGTGAGAAGTTATAGCCATCGTTCTCTGGTGCATTTCTTTCCTGCGTGGACGGTTGTTCAAGCGGAAAGATATAGCTGTAAAATTGTTGGAGCACACCTGGTTTGTCAGTATCATCACTCAAACTGTTGGATTGGTCAACAGTTTGTGTTTGATCTTTCGACTCATTAGTAGCTTGCAACCACTTCCAAAGATGAATACGGTACCCATCAACTTCTTTCAAACACAGTTCCAACAATCGATTGGCCAATCTGGCTTTCTCTAAGCATTTTTCGGTACCATCGGATGGATGCGAAGCAGCACACTCGGTGAGCATTGGCCAGATGTCATTCCGTACATCATCTCGGTTCAAACGTCGTCGTGTTGTCATGAGCTCTAATTCGTCTGCTCTAGACTGCATAGATTGTATTGTAAGACTTGTCTGTTTACCGGATGACGATTGCCGTATCAAGATGGCGATATTGGATGAATGGTGACATAGTTTCCGCCTGCGACTGTGCGACGCATCCATCAATATTGCACGTGACATGTGACATCTTTGATTATTTGTCCAAGTTGATTTGTATCTGTCTAGCACATTGCGCCTCAAACGTCTATTGCAGCTGGCACGCAAAAGTGGTAACATCAATGTCAGATAACTGTGTATTGAAAACGGCGGAAGAGAGGCAGCGGCAGCAGCGCGCGGCAGCAGCGAGAGAAGAAAAAATGAGAGGGTTGGCAAATACCAAGGTAATTACTAGTAGTTAATTTGCAAGTACCTGTAAAACTAAAAGAGTAAAAGTTTAAGATGCACCCAACCACACAGTCACAACCACACGGGCCTCAATGACAACGGAGACGAACAACTCCACTCTGGATCCTTCAAGCCTATGCTGAGATAGCACCAGATCCAATTCTTCACCGGACCTTCAAAAACAGAGCAACCATGATATTCAATCCGAGGGCAATAACCTTCATTGCCCGTCGAAATAATGCACAAACTATATCCAAATGTTACTCAGGTGCACCAATGAGTTTGGGCGTGACCGAATCTTGCATCCATACACATCCCAATGGACGCTCTTCCACTGCAGCTTCTTCCATCAATCTTGTATCCACCAAAACAATTCTGGCTCAAAGCTCTCTGTCATCCACCGCTCACATGAATCAAGTCCATACCTTTTCAACAGCAGCAGCCATCGAAGAAACTGACTCATCGTCTGTCACCACAGATGCACCAGCTCCCATCTACACCATCCAACGAAGACACGGAGTCCGCAACGTAGCCATTGTAGCGCACGTCGATCACGGTAAGACCACATTGGTCGATGAATTGCTCAAAACAGCCAGTGCCTCCACCACTGCCGATACTACTTCCAGCGAGGATACTGGAGGCACAGAAGGCAGTGGTACCACCGGCGAGGGTGAACGGTTAATGGATTGTGGAGATCTTGAGAAAGAACGGGGTATTACTATTACCTCGAAGGTTACTCGGTTGGATTATTTGTCGAATAAAGTGGGTGCGGAGAAGACGATTATTAATGTGGTGGATACGTGAGTACTTATATTATTGAGAAGAATGCATTACAAAGTTTGATGTGTTAGGATTTTAACAGCATTTACTTTGTTCCAATCACAAAAGTCCTGGTCATGCTGTAAGTTACAGGTCCTTGTCATTTGGATTTTGAGTTTGTCCAATGATATTTTTCCTTAACTTGAACTTTTGCACCACTATTTTACGAACTGAAGGACTTTGCAGGTGAAGTGGATAGGATTCTCTCCACCGTAGATGGAGTAGTTTTAGTTGTAGATGCAGGAGAGGGACCCAAAAGTCAGACCAAGTATGTCTTGTCTCGTGCATTATCGTTGGGATTGAAACCGATTGTAGTCCTAAATAAGGCAGATAGGCAAGAAAGTCTCGGACGGTTAGAATCAGGCGAGACTGAGTTGGATCTTATGGATTTGTTTGAGGCACTTGGAGCTCAGGATGAACAAATGGAGTATAGGACTTTGTTTGGCAGTGCCAGAGGAGGATGGATTACCAGTGATGTAGGTGTTGCTTTGGAGGTGGCAGAAAAAGGCAGCCCGGCGGGTGTTCAAGGAGCCATGTCCATGAGAGGACTGTTGGATGCTATTTTGGAAGATATCCCTCCTCCTTCTGTGCATTGGTATGGAAATGGTGATCAGGAGGCGAAGAGGGAGGGTGACTTTGACGCAGAACCATTTTCTATGACTGCAACAACCGTGGGCTATGACAATTTCCTCGGAAGGACATGCACTGGTCGTATTTATTCAGGACAGATTACAACTGGTGATGGTATTACTTTACTGCGACAACGTGTTGCTGGTGAAGAAGCGATTGAAAGTGACAACAATGGGCCTACTGGGCAGATATCCGGAATCTTTGTCAACAGAGGAGTCTCACGTGTTCCACTTGAGCCATCTATTGCCTTTGCTGGTGACATTGTAACTCTATCGGGAGTGCCAGAAACAATGAAGGTTGGAGATACCTTGACAAGTACTGCGAACAAAGTCCCAATGGCTGTGGTTACACCTCCTCTGGCTCCTCCTACATTGTCTTGTTTATTCGGTGCAAACAATGGGCCTTTGGTAAGTATCTATGTCAAGTCCTAAGTGCACATGTATCTGAATCATGCACCACTAAAACTGGATGCTTTCTTCTTCTTCTTCTTAGGCTGGCAAAGAGGGAACTATTGTTACATCTAGTAAAGTCCGCGACCGATTGATCAAGGAGACTGATAATAATGTGACTCGTAAGTGATACTCTGTTGCACCCTTCACATTGTAACATGCATTTCAAATCTTAATATGATGCAACATCATCACATCCAGTTGCTGTTGAAAAGTGTGAACACGATGCAGAGAAAACAGTAGTACTTGGCAGAGGAGAGTTGCAGATTGGTATTCTTGTGGAGCAAATGCGTCGAGAAGGCTACGAAATGATCATTACACCTCCTCAAATTCTGACGAAAAAATGTCCCAACACTGGAAAACAACTCGAGCCATACGAAGAAGTTATCGTAGATGTAGATGCCGAATACTCTGGTACTGTTGTAAACTCTCTCACTGGAGCTCGAAAGGGAGTTCTTGTAGAAATGATGGATGACAAGCAGGGCAAGACTCGTATGAAGTTTGAGGTGCCAAGCCGTGGCTTATTGGGCTTTGGACCTGAGATCGCTACTGCAACCGTAAGAGTGTGCATAATGTGCTTGGTTTACTCAAAATCCACCGCCATCTCACGCCCTTTTTCTATAATTGAAACAATCCTTCAATTCCCAGAGAGGCACAGCCGTAATGCATCATTGTTACTTGGAAGACAGGGAGTATGCAGGCGTAATGAGCATTGGTTCGGAGAAAGGAAAGCTTGTTGCTAATGACTCGGGCAAGGCCACTCTGTTTGCTTTAGAGTCACTGTCTGCACGTGGCACATTGTTTGTAGCTCCCGGTGATATGGTAAGGACTTTCCATGTTTATCTTCATGCTCAAGCGACAAGGTACTCATGACACTTTTTCATTCTTAACATATAGATTTACCCTGGGATGGTATGTCAAACTTGTTGCACATTGTCGAATAACGTCATGATGGCAAAAAACTCACAGAACTTGTTTTATTCCTCTCATGTGTAGGTCGTGGGAGAAAACAGCAAAGCTGGAGACCTAGAGGTCAATCCTGTGCGAGCGAAAGCCACCTCCAACATGAGAACCCAATCCAAAGAAGAAAAGTTGTACCTTGCTCCTCCAAAGCGAATGTCTGTAGAAGAATTGATCGGTTACATGTCAGAGGATGAGGTGATTGAAGTCACACCTCTCAGTGTTCGATTGAGAAAGGCTGAATTGGATGCTGGTGTCCGGGAGCGAGCAGCCAGGACCAGGAGGAAGCAACTCGAGAGTTTGAAGAATAAGAAATAGATAGTCCTTGTTTTCATAGGATATAACTAAGTAGCTCACTTATTGTATCGGAATATACTTGCTCCCGTATCTAAGGAATTGGTTTGCTAACAGTTAATCGCGAAGGGATGTGAAACTATCTACAGAACCCGAGGCTGCTGCTGCGTGACACAATGTATCATCCCACCATCTTTCATAACATCTTTCATCGGAATACCAACAATTGCACGATCAGAATATAGGCTGGATAGCGTCATCCGAGCAACCTCATCATTCGGGTCATCAAATGAAGGCATGAGAACCACCTGGTTACCAACATAGTAATTGATATAATAACCATAATCTCTACCCACACATTTTCGTTTAGTCAGTGGTAGGTGAACAATATTATATGATTTGCCAATAGCATTGGTTGCATTCTTCAGTTGATCATATTCTCTTGGATCTAAAAAGTCTTGGCGAAAGTAAGTCACAATTGTGTTGCCATGTGCAAATCGTGCAGTTCCGTCAATATGATCATCAGTGATATCCAACCCTTTCGATCCGTCTAGCCAAATGAAATTCGTCACACCGAAATATCTTCGAAAGTATTCTTCTGCATCAGATTGTTGCCAACCCTTGTTTCTGTTGCTATTCAAAATGGAAGACCTCTTGGCCATTAGTGTGCCATGCCCGTCAACTTCGACAGATCCACCTTCATTTGCCATTGGAATTGATGTCATTGGCAATTCCAAGTAGTCTGCCACACATTTAGGAACTTGATTTGACAGCTGATACTTGAACTTTCCTCCCCAGCCATTAAATTCCCAATCTGTGATATGTAGTTGTTTGTTTTCATCGAATACAAATACTGGTCCATTGTCTCGACACCAGACGTCATCGGTAGGTATGATGAAGAAGTCTATTTGATTCATATCACAACCCTCCTTGACCAAAAGATTCTTCACTCTTTCTTCACGTTCTTCATCGTATACAATAATGTGCACTCTTTCACCATAATGCAATGACTTTGTCATATCTATCCAAGCTCGTTCGTACCTCTCAAGAACTCTGGCACGTCGCCACCTAAAGCGGCTAATATGACGGTGGGGCCATTGGAGCCACGTTCCTTCGTGCGGTCCATCTTCGGCTGGCAAGGTAAAGACATTTTGAGGATCCTGAATCGTTTGGACCTTGATCTGAGGGATGGGCTTTCGCTTCCAACACATCTTGGACCTCATTGGAACTTGGACCAGAGAATAAAGCGATGAAAGGCGATGAAGCTGATGGCTGTATGTCCATTAGATTCACCATCACAGAGAGTGAATTCACGATCAATGGATAGTGATCTCATGTTTATCACGCTCAGTGATTGATCCGCTCACGAGGAAATCCAGAGACCGCCATGACGGCCACAACCGATCCATCCCGCCTAGAAAACACCACGGCCATTCTCCCTATAGCATATGGTTCGATAGCATTCTATCTCGGACCACAATCGGACGAGTATCACACCCACAAATGGACATTGTATCTCCGATCTCCCGATCCAAATTTTGACTTGAGCAAGGCGATTAGTAAAGTTGTATTTCAGTTGCATCCTAGTTTTAGTGTGCCTACAAGGGAGTTGACAGAGCCTCCGTTTGAGGTTACTGAGAGTGGATGGGGAGAGTTTGAGGCAAGTATTCGGATTGTCTGGAGGGATGAGGCGGAGGAAAGGAGTACTATTGTGAGTGGTTAAATTGCTTATGATCATGATAATTAGACATGTGTTCAACCTTTATTGTTACAAACAATACAGTTGACACACGGAATCAAACTCTACCCAAACCGTGCTGCACCATCTGCCGATCCTGCTTCCTACATGAACACCACCGTACCCGTAGTTTCCGAAAAGTACGACGAAGTGGTATTTACCAATCCAAAACTTGAATTCCACAGCATGCTTCTTTCGGCAGACAAAGGAAAGATCGAGTACCCTTTATCTAAGGAGGAGGCAAACTTAGAATTCTTTAGAATCTATGGCGATGAGGAGGATGTACAACGTATGCTTGCTGCTAAGCAGTTTTTAGATGGCGAGCTGCGGAATGTAAAGGATAGATTGGCAAAAGCTGATAAGGAACTGGAAGAGATAAGGACAGGGTTGACTTTGATTAAGGATGCCGTTGGAGAAAGCGCAAAACCTGCGGCTACAACTACAGATGCAAAGACACCTGCAAAAGCTGCAGACAATAAGGCAATGAGTGCCAAAACGTCAGAGAATAAGTCAGAGGCGAAAAAGAAAGCATCTACTTCAGGGGAACCAGGTGCTACTAAGAAAGCCAAGATAGAACCTGCAAAGAAGGTCGATTCAACAAAGAAAGTAGATCCAACGAAGAAATCTGACCCAGCTAAATCAAGCAACTCAAACTCTATCAAAAAGTTTGAACCAGTAAAATCAGCATCAGCAACAACAGCACCACAGTCGACAGCAGCACAGTCGACAGCAGCACCAGCAGCACATTCGGCACCTCCCAAACAATCATGATTATTAGCCTTGTCGTTAGAATTCATTAAAAGCTATACCCTAATTCATACTCTCGTTAGTTACAGAGTCTATGGCGCATGCATTGTTGCTTGGTAATAAAGTACATTCTGTAGTCTCTGATAGAAGGAATTGTCTTCTTCAGACCAGACTCTACTATCTCAATTAACTCTTCACTCAACTCCTCACATACAACATTCAACCCAAGCTCCTGACACCGGGGCAAAAAGTGTGTGGCGAATCCTGATCTATCTGGAAGTTGAACAATGATTGCTTGTCTTTTTAATTCATAAGATGTATGCTCCATACTGTAACTGCTAATATCTGATAAGTAATAGTATATTGTGTCGGCACATTCAATAGCGTGCTCTGGAACGTAGATCAGGGCAGATCCAAGGATAAGATGGAACTGGCCTTGTGGAAAGTTGTATTTCGTGTCCTTAGTATCCATTTGTTGTTCTTTTGCAATTGTTCTCAAGTGAACAGACACTTCCATCCAATCACATGCTTCGACAGAAACATTGGTCAGTGTATGTTCATTCACTGAATGATACCTAGATACATTCAAATCGACATTCTCCTTCAAATGAGACAATATACAATGATCATTTCGATCAGTGAGCACAATTCTTAGGATTCTTTCTTTGTGTGTACCGAACTTCATTGCAGCAGCAGTGGCAGCGAGGCCCGTCAACCCTAACCCACTGCCTAATTCCAAAATACCACCAGAATTGGTACAAGAGCAGGCATTGTAGCATAGACTGCGTCCTTCGTGAGTTCCATACAAATAGCCAGCAAGAATTAACGATGCATCCCAGGGAATACCTGAGACATCATCGAGTACTCCTCTGCCATTGTTCAATCGGATTAGGATAGTCAGTGGCTCTTCTGTCAAATTGGCTTTTGGGGCCGGAATTGCAAATGAAAAGCTCTTCTTTGTGGCTTCATTTTCATCATTTTCATCGTCAGACTCCTGCTTATTGAACGGCGATTCAGAGGTTAAGGCTATGGACCAGAAGTCATCATCTGATTGGGTGATTTGATTTTGTTGATCCATCAAGCTTGCAAAGAAGGGCTCTTGGCTTGGTCCAGAAAAATATGAGACGAAATGGCGCCAAGGCCTGTCATAGAATCGTGGGCAATAATATTTGATTTTTGCTTCAACTGCCACCACCAACACTCTTCCCTCTCCAAATCCAAAACGCATCACAAATCCGTTGCCATCAACGTCAACTACACAACAGAACAAACACAACTGCTTCAACCATGGCCCGCCTTCTTCTCATCTCCCTCCTCGCCATCGCGCTAGGCTTCACTACTGCCTTCTTCAAACAGGCTGTGCCCCATCAAGAGGTCAAGCCTTCTTTCCCCGCGGCAGCTTCTGCCGGAAGCGATCTATTCGACGAACTTGACAACCCCAATATCGTCAGTGATTCCAACATTACCCCGGCCCGCAAGTGTGGTTTCTGCATGGGAGTAAGTGTCATTGTTATCTGTGCTGTTGCTGAGTTTACGAGTGGTACTATCAATGGCAGTATCTGGTTTACTCTGATCGATATGGATGATGTCATGACGGAACATCAGTTCTCAAATCTTTTATTGTTCTTGATCACAGTGATCCGGGCAGACGAACTGCCCCGTCAGTGGTCTCTAAGACCACTCGATAGCAGTTCGTCGCTTCACATCGGGTGGGTGCTGTTTCACGATGCCGGGTCTTGATGTAAGTTGAGCACAAGCTGTGTCACCTTCATCTAAACACCTGCACCTTGAAGTAGTGCCTGCATCCGAAAGGGACAGGCGTTTAGATCCCTGCGACTTTTCATGTTACCCGTATTCGCGATAGAAGAGATCTGCAAGAGGATAGGTTGGTCGGTTCATACCTTGAGAAAAACTATTGGAGATTACCCTAATCTTCAACAAGGCAGGCTGTAATGAAATCTCTCGTCTCATCAAAATTGAGCTCGCGCCCACACCAGAATGACGTGCTTAATTCCTCAAGGATAGGATTTAGGTGCTGATACATGTCTTCCAAGGATGAAGGCAGGTGTTAGAGCTTTTGTGTCTTTGGGCCAATGCCAATTTTGTGGGATTCAGAGTTCTCCTCACCCTGTTGCACATTACTTGATGAATGAAAAAGTACTTAAACACTAGTAATGGATCTTTGCTATTGAAACATTGCGAGCTGGCGCCTATTTTACTCATCGCTGTGGAGAACTTGAGGTTATTTTTACTTCCCACTTTTTGACAACAAAAGCTTGTACTTCTCAAGTCGAGCCTTCAGTTCCAGTTCTTTGGAGGCTGCAAGACTTCGCTCCAACTCCAATCGTTGCTTGAGACCTTCGACCTCTTGTTCTGCTGCTGTTCTCATTTCTATCTCCTGCCCAAGATTCTTACACAGCATTTGAAGTTCCTCGTCGCTATTATTTCGGGCCTGTGTTGAATTGCTTTGAGCTGTACCTTCATTCCCCAAATACTTTTGTATGATGGTATTTTCTTTTAGTATTGAGGACGCAGAGAGTTTGGCTACGGCCTCGTCTCTTTCTTGAATTGCTTTGGAGTATGACGCCATCACCACGTCGATCAAACTGGGAAAAGCTGAATTGTCTTTGGCATAAGATGCCGAGGAGTTGATTGACGACACCCTGGATAATTTCGCAGAACCGGGGAGAACACCACTTCCTAAAGTTGATGGTGGAGAAGTGGCATTATCGTGGGTCAGTCTGGACATATTGCCAGGCACTTCCATATTGGTTATACCCAGAAAGTCCTCAGTGGCCTTGATAGCATCTATTGTCAAATAGCTAGAGACCAAGGTATGCAGGAAGATTTTGACCACTTCACCTGAGCAAAGGATAGAAGCGATTAGTACTTATCTCAGTAACGATGCTGATCATTTTGCTGTGAAATAAGACTTACAATGGCCATTCTGAATGGAGGTGCTGCCAGATAAATTGCTGGCATCAAGGATGCCTTGAAGCATTGAACCACAAACTCTAATCTTTTCTATCGAAGTCAATTTGTGAAAGCCTTCCATTGACTCGACACCCTCGGTTTCTTCTTTATATGCTACCTGTGCTGCACAGCCATAACTCGAAAGGGCTTCTGAGATGAGAGCATTGAATATTAGGACATCAGATAGCGACTTGAACACGGACTCGCTCATTCCAGCCCCAACCTCTGTGGAAGTTATTTTGAACTTCATTTGCTTGCGTCCAGAATCACCACTGGTTGATTGCACGGTTTCTGAATGCACTTCGCTGAATGGCATGCCGATTAGAACTTCGTACTCATTGTGCACTTGTACACCAATATACCAATCACCCTTAATTTTTGAAAGGGATTGACTCTTTTCTGTAAGATAGGAATCACTGTGCAAAACCAGAGGATTTCCTGCCTTGATAGATTTCACTCGAACCGGAAGATCTGAATGCGACGAGAAGGTTTCTCTTGCATCCATCTTGATCGATTTCATCTGCCTCTGCTCACTGGACTTGAGTTGCGAGACACTTCCTGTGTTACTGATCTGCCTTGCGACTACTTGACCCTCACTAGCTGCGTGTCTTAATGCGGTGCTAATGTTATTAAGCTTTTCGTCGAGTTTTAGTCTTCGCATTGTTGTACTCATTGACTGATCCAAACTGGCTAACTTCTTTTTCATCTGCTCCTGTCGGTTAGGTTGCACAGAGTTGTTTGGAAAGTCCAACACCTGTGATTCCCCAAGAGTCTCAAGCCCAGAGTTCAGAGCAGGGTCTACTTGCTTAACGGCACGCGGATCGACTCTTGAGTGTTCTTGCACGCTTGTCTTGACGACAGTCGAGAACTGAGACATTTTCATGTTCGCATTCTGCCGAAGACCAGACAACTTTTGGCCAAGTTCTGCTCTATTTTGGACAGAGTCACGGCCTTTCTCTTTCGCTGATTTCAGAGCAGAATTGAGCTTTGATGTCGCAAAACGCGAAGTTTTGATTAGATCTCGAGTAGATGGAATTGTGCTGGCTTTGGGTTTAACAACATCGTGTTGAGCGACAGGAGTGCTAACGTGCTGTTCGGCTTGCGGGGATTCAAGCTGCTCATGGCAAACATCGGCCGCATTGTCAAGTTCAAGTGCGGAAGGATTATCATCTGAGCCCGATAAAGATATTGTGTCCATCATGTCCATGTCATCAACATCATCATCAGGGCTGGAGTCTGGCAGTTGGTTGGTTAATACCTGAGCATCTGGGACAATATCTGGGATGAAAGAATCCGATGCAGATATTATCACGCCAGATGCTTCCACTGAGCCATTGCTCTCTAACGAATTTGCCTGAGGAGGCTCAATATCCTGATGTTCCTTAACAACGCAATCATCTAGCTGTTTGTTGCTGCTACCTGTCAGCTGGCAGGAAATTGCATACACCCACGCCTTAAAGTCGTCACGATCCTTCGAAACACAAAATATTACAGTGCCACTAACGGAATCGACCAGAGCAAAGCCTGTCTGTTCAAGATGATTTCCGACAATTCCAATAGAACCATTTGGTGCCGATGGTATTGTAATGACTCGCATCGATGTTGTTGGACTAACTGGAAGTACAAATACCGGCACCGGGGAGTCTGGGGTCTTGTAGCAAATCTAAGGAGCAAAGCGGTGAGTTGCCCTAAAATTTCCAGACTAATATCGCAATATTCATATGCCTTACCAAAAGAGAGTTGCTGAGCACAACCCAATACTTAAAGAGTGTCGCTGTTGAAAATAAACGATTGAATGACAGGCTACCTTCACAAATACGAAGCCATCCGGACTTTGTGGGCATGGCTACTGCCATCATTCCAACACGTTCTCGCTCTTTCGAAAACAGCAAAAGACGTAACTTTTCAATCTTTGCTTCAGACTTGGATAGAATGCCAAGCATGTTTGAGTGGTATTTTGCGATTGAACTGTGAAGTTCTCTGGTAGAGGATGAAACCCGCGCCTTTGATGACGAGCCAGGTATCAGAAAGTACAATTTCATGCCCACAGACATTAGTGTACCAAAAAAAGAAGTCGTATCAAGCAGATTTTTCACTTTCTCGTCGCCACGGATTGAATTCCAATCAACTGAGAAGGCTAGAATAACATCCTTTTTGTATTCGTCTACACTGACCAGAGAATGATTTGATTTCAGCGCATAGAATGTATCCGTGGTAGATACTCCCACGATGCTTTGCCAACGATCACCGCGGCCACATTGATAAGTGAATATCGGGTGCTCGAGTTGAACAATATCAGCAACCCGACCAACAGTCAAGTCGACCTCATCAAAAGCAAGTAAAAATCTGGCGTCTCTATTTGTCGCGGCTGTATCTGAGACCTGTACAGAGGCATTGGAGACGAGCATTCTTGTGAATATTGTCTCGACCTTTTCAATAGATTTGGAGGTCTCGGCGTCGACAGGAGAAGTAAATGATTCAAAAATTAATGACAGTAACGCTGCCATGGTTGATTGAGTATACGCCTCATATCTATCCTGACCACTTTTTGTGTAGAAGTATACGGGTGCGGTAAGCGCTTTGATCACAACGTCTTGAAGTGTTTGCATTGCGTCGATGTTCAGGTCAATCTCCAATGGGGAAGAAACGTCTGCAGCGATTGTTGAGATGATATGGTTTGAGCTATCCGAGCTGTGGCACGCCCTCAGCATAATGCTTTCCTCTTCACTTTCAGATGAACTGTCTTCCCCATTCTGAAAGTCTCTCATTCCAACAGTCATGAGATCTACTAGTTCGTAATTCTTCGATGCTGTCTGTATGGACAACCCACCAACGATGCATTTATTCACTGAAATTGTCTTTGCACAGCCATCGTCTGTGGACTGTGTTGTTTCTGCTGCAAATTCTATCCGTCTTAGTCTCATGCAGCACAATTTCAGCACATCACTTTGACCTGCTCTTATGCTAGACAGAGTGAGAGAGATATCAGGGATATGAACACAAACAATTATGAGGCTGATTGAGCTCTCTCTTGATGCTGCAACTGCCAGCTGCGCGTTGTCAGCCGTGGTAGTAAGATGCGAGCTTGTCTGCGCTGTTTTTGCATGACGCATTAATCCAGTCAAATGATAATGTAAGGTGCTTGAAGCACATAACGCCCTTTCGATCACCGCATTTGAGTGAAGACTCTGGAGAAGGACCGAGACATGAATGCACTGGATAGCCCTAGCAGTTTCGTCAACATTCTCAGATGGTACTGAATTGGAGTGTTGAAGACTCATCATTGAAGTAATCTTTGTAGGGGCGATCAGGTAGTTCATATGATCATCGTGGGCCTCTGAAATTGGGACTGTCTTCAATGAGAAATCTGAGAAAGTCATTTGCATGCGAAAAATGTTGCTCGCATTCGATATCAGTTGGTCATTGTCTTTACAAGACAAATCTTGTTCATCGTTGGGGAAAGTGGTAGACAATCCATCACTAGCAGTTATAGTGCCAGTCAGAAAGCCGGTGGGTAGCTGCGACGTGACGAGAATTGTGGCACTTGATACACTGCATATTGCATCAGCCATTCCACATGATGAAAAGGAATACACAGGGCTGGGCATCCTCACAATGATCCGGTCAAACCGAGCCGTAATACTTCGCAAATCAGAGGACAAAGAGCTCAGCTTTCCACTGGCAGAACCATACCAAGTGGGTATCGGTTGAAGGTTGCTCCCGTTAATTGTCCACTCAGGATCTACCATCATATCTGAAGTAACATCGTTCATGTAATCACCCGTCAGCCAGCGGTCATCCCATGGAGTCGAACTCATGGCTTTTGCTAGTCTACCAATCGGATCTGAATCAACACATATTTCTATTTCTCCGATACTTGCTTCGTGTACAACAAATGTTTTGCTCCACATGGCCAGCTTCTCCTCAACGAACGACACAGTCGATTTCAAAGACACTGCACATGAACCTTTAGGGCCACTTCTTGCCCATTTCCAACTGACTTGACGCTTTTCCATCATTGGAAACCCGTCTTGATCATCGTCAAGAATATCGTTCTCGTTCTTACTGCGATGCAGTTTGCTGTTCCAATGTGATGCCAAAGAGAATAAATCTTGACCGTCAAAGAGCTTGCTACCAATTTTCATCAGGGGGAGATATCTAGCAACAACAGCATTGCTTAGTTGATTGTCTGAAAATTGATGAACTGATTCCATGACATGTACATATCTTAATGAACATTGGACGTTACCCCCAATCTCGCCTTGGCAGCAGAGACAGGTTGTTAGATTTCATTACAAATCAAATGGATTAGATATTGATGCGACTTACCATTGGGCTTGGGCCACATGCATTCTATCATAGCACCTTCTGCCATCATTTCGATGCAGTGGCGATTTGTGACAGTATTGATAGACTCCCCATCTTGCATCTGACTATTAAGATTGTCATAAGGCAAGAATAGCTTCACGTTCACACGGCGCATGGTGAAACTAAATGAGAGTTTCTCGAACTTTTGTGCCCCAGATGCCAGAACAATAACCGCTTTTCGCTTCCGTTTGTACTTTAGTGCCGCCTCTTGACTTGCAAGTGATTGAGAGCTTTCTCGCTGTGAAATCGATATTGCTCCAGAGGCTCCATCAGACTCAGATGTCGATGTTGAATCATCTGGAACAATAGTGTCAGTCTCTGTACCCTGCTCTTTCTTCCAAGCTAAAAATGCCTCGTCATTCTCCTCATCTGGCTCTTCCTCATCTTCACTACTTTCATCCAACTCATCCTCCTCCATGTTGATCGTTGGTAAAAAATCATCCGGCCCAAGCTCTACTTCTTCATTTTCTGATGTAGTAGGCTGCTTATCCTTTCGTGTCGATTCATTTTTCGTTGTAGATTCACGTGAAACCCCCACAGGAAGCAATGGATCAATAAATGATCGATCCTTGTACATGCAGTGCTGTAACCCTACCATCAAGTGAAGTACTGACTGAAAGCTGCAACCCAACGGATTTGCTGTAAGATCTTCAGATAGATCCAAATTGATATCAGCATCGTGACATAAAACGTCAACATCAACTCCTGTAATGCCTGCATCTCGCAATCGACGTGTATAAGCCACATGCACATCAATGTTGCAGTCCGAAATAAGTGTTGATTGCTCTACAGCTGCTTTTGTTGCATCTACTATACCAACAGCAGCCTTGAAACTCAATCGTTTGAAAATTGTATACATCCTATGATGATGCCCGCCTCCTGCTCTCGTTGAACTTTGTATATTGGCTTGTTGTGCGGATAGATCATTATGTGCCCAAATTTGTTCGGGTGTGCCCACTTCACCATACTGAGTTACTGATATCCATTCTCTACATGTACAGACGAAAAGACGGTAAGTTATCAAGGTAGAAGGCATGTACAACTTGATTCACTGACATATCTGCGATAGCCCATCAATCACAAGAACAAAAATGCTTACACATTCTCCAACGTAAGATCTACTCCAGGGGGGGTCCAAACGCCAGCTCTTCTAGTTTTGAATTTCCCAAGTGGTTGAAAGCTGATATGAATTTTGTTGATTCTAACAGAAAGATTGTCGGTTATTCTGTGTAACAGACCATACGCAGTTTGTTTTGCAGCAGCCGGCTTGTTAGCTGCAGTGGATGTATTAGTTACCGGTGCATTATTCGACGAAGAAGCAGTATTAGTGCCATGCTTTCCATCAAAATAATACTCCATCATCTCTTCCGCTTCCACAAACACCTCGTCAATTACCAATACCACCGGTGCCTTCTTGAGATTCGTGTACGAGGTCACTTCTAACCGTAGTTCGGTTATGGTTGCCTCTTTTAAGCGTAGGTATGGCAATAATCCGTGAGGTGGTTGAGTCAAAAGTTGGTTGAGGAGATTTACATTTAGTTTCACGTTTGTGATTGATCCCTGGAAAAAAATATAGATTCAATGAGTTGAGTTTGTACACATATAGCAGGGCGGTGTCTCTAGAGAGACAGAAAGTAATGCTGAGATACTAACCTTCCCGGCCATAAAACTGGCATTAATCTTCATCCTGGCGTCATGGTAATTCAAGATTACTTTGGACAATTGGTCCGAGAAGAGATTCAGTACAAAATTCTCCATCGTCTCGTGGACTTTTTGATCAATTGACAGAGATTGAAATGAAACCTGTTAATAGATAGTTGGTGCCGAAGCTCTGGTACCTATAAGACCGACTCAATACTCAAGGCAGCAAGCGGGCCCTGGCGTTACTACAGGTTACCACCTCTCTCTTCGTCATGGTTAGGTGTGAGGTGGGCGGGCGGCGGGAGGGAGCGGGTGGGGAGAGAAAAGTTAAATTTGTACAAACAGAGAAAGCACTCCTAATGTTGGCAGTAGACGTTGAAAGGACGTTTGAAGGTGAAAGAGAGAAAGAGCATCTCCGTTTTGCGAAATTATTCCTCCATATCTGAAGAAGATATATTTTTGAATTAACGGTTGATGCCAATTACTTGTCACAAGAGAGCACATCTCTTTCCGGTGCAGGTGAACCATCATGCTCATTCAGGAGCATATCCATGGCTCTACCTCGCTCTGATAAAACATCCAACGCTAGCCAAGAACCCCATCCCATCTACCAGTTGATTTGAAGCGTGATGGCAGTTGGAAAGCCAGCCTCAATAGCTTGAATTTAGGAACAAAGAGATACAAGAATAATCGACCATCATGAGGTACGAAGAAGTAGAAACCGTCCTCCCCGCGGACTTCCAACCAACCAAATCCAAAAGTGAGTCCACCTCTTCCGCCGCCCAGCACTTCTCGCGCGGCAAATCCAACTCGGAACGCCGCACTATGATCCAACGCCTTCGAGGCTCGTGGCGCAACAGCCGAAGAAAGATGAAGAAGAATGCCAAGGATGCTGCCGAAGCGGAGAAGGGTGCAGCCGTCGAAACTATCCCAAAGTTGAACAAGGTTGATAGTAATGCCACCGAGGTTCGAAGTAATACTACCAAGAGTAAGGCCGAGGAGACGAGAGAGGAGGAGGCACCTACTCTCGGTGGGGTCAGTTTGCCTTCGATTAGGGAGGGGAGTGGAACGCCCAATACTGATTTGAACTGTAGTGGGGATGAGAACGAGGTGGATGCTACCACGGTGAATGCTATTATGCCTGATTTTAGCATTGAAGTGGACGACGATGCGGATAATGTGGAGGTGGGGATGGTTCTTAGTCCTAGAGGTTCTGCCGCTGCTCCTTCGGCTGCTCCCAAGGAAGAGACTATTCCCGAAGAGCCCATGGCAGAGGAGGAGGTCAACAAGAGTGCATCCAAAAAGGAGATCTCCCAAGCTTTGGTTGTAAAACAAGAACCCGTTGTCGTAGAAGATGTGGATGAAGCCTCTCTGGCTGAAGATACTCAGCTGGCACTTGCCAATCAAACTGATTCCAAGTGGGCCAAAAAGGTTTCCATCTCCATCGGTGGGTACAAGACCTCCTTCCAATTCTCCGATCCAATGAGTAACCTCGCCCAGAAGGTCAACGAGGCACTCGATGTTGTGGGTGAAGAAAGTCTCGTGAAGGAAGCTGAGAAATTGGATGAGATTGGTGACAAGATCGAAGAGGAGCGGGATTACGACGTCAACCCTACCAAGTTGTTCATGTACCTCCAACAACGTGCATGGGGATTGGCATTGCAGCAATTGAAGAAGACGCCCGAGGAGGCCAAGATTTGGGTTTACAGGAAGCAGGTACCCAAACCTGCTGAGAATGTTACTGATGGGTACAGGAGTCAGGCTTTGACTGTCCAGTCTCAAGCCATTGTTGAGCATGATGGCGCTGCTGACTCAAACAAGTTGAGGTGGAAGCTGTTGCCTCTTCATGCGTCCATCGTTCTCGGTGCTCCTGTGGAGATCATCATGGATATTATTCGAGTCTACCCCGCTGCTGCACGTAAGCCGGATGAGCGCGGTTCCTTGCCCGTCCATCTTGCTTCATCTCGTCTTGATGTCGACCCTGATGGTGAAAAGGTTGTGTTGCATTTGTTTGGTGCATATCCTGATTCAATTCACGCCCAAGATCGTAAGGGACGCACTCCTCCAGAGCTCGCCAAGTTGGCAAGGGGAAGGAAGGATGCTGAGAACGAGAGAAGATTGAATGCTGAGTTTCCAGGAATTGAAAAGACTGCATCTGAATTTAACAACGATATAACTAAAGATGTGGCAGATGACGATGATTGCAGTGTCATGAGTGGAATCAGTCAACGATTTAAGATGATGTTGAAAAAGTCCAAGTCAACAGATACACATGATCGTCGCAAGAAGGGAAAGAAGAGCAAGACCAATCCCAGTGATGCGACCAGTGTTTGCTCTTTGTCCAAGGCCAGGTCTGCTGATGGACCCGAAGGCGGCGAGATGGGGCCTGGCTTTGCCATTCTTAAGCCTGCTGCCAAGTCTTTGATGGATGATGTTGAAGATGAGGAGGCTGCTCCAGCCATTGCATCGACTGGATCCTTTTACACTCCTCCCAGCGAGGCACCCTCTTCCACCGATGCTGCAAGATCCATTCCATTACCCAAGTCATTTAGTGTCTGTGAAGATGATGCTGCTTCTGTGAGGTCGAACCGATCCACCAGCTCTAAAGCCTCTGTGAGCTCCAAGGCTTCAGTCAAGTCTACAGGATCCAAAAACATGGCCGCACTTGATGTATTGTCCCCCAAGTCATTACCATCTGTTGATACACTTCCTCCTTCCCCTACTGGCTCTGAGGAGAAAGCAGAAACAGCCACAGAGACTGCCGAGGCAGAAGATACCCCCGCTGAATCACAAAATGAGTCGTTGAAGGTACTTCTTGAAAAGGCAGCTGAAAATGTTGGTCGCAGCGGCGAAGATGTCACATCATACATGAAGGAACTAGAAGATGAGTGGGTAACTGATGTCGAGGCTCTTCGTCGACTCGATTGCGAGACTCTTGACAGCCTTCTTCCCATTGTTCTAAGTCGGGAGGTCCAACGCTTAATGTCTCAAGCCGATAACATTGACAACAAGTTCTTGTCTGAAGACACCGAAAATGGCAAGTGGGTTCGCAGTGATAGAATTCCTGAGCTTACAGAGAGTCGAGGACGCAGCAGCAGCCGCAAGCTCAAGAAAAAGAGCAAACGTTCCTCCGCCCGCAAGGTTAAAAAATCCTCGCGTTCGCCACCCAAAGACTTGTTGAATGCTATTGATGAGGAAGACGATGATGGTCAGACAGTCTACAGCATAAGAACAGAAGCACCAACAGGAGGACCGGTGCAGAGGCCGGTACAGAGTCATGCAAGCAGTAAGGTTCGAATTCACGAAACACCTACCGAAGTGAATGAATATGAATCAGAGGAGCCCCATGAAATGGACAGAGAGATTGAGATTAGAAAGTTGCACGCCAATCTCATCGCTGATGCTCGTAAGAAATTTCCCACTCGTGAGTCTTTGGAAGATGCAATTCGTGAGAGGCAGCAGCAAGTCGAGGCAGCCGTCAACTCTGGCTTCAGTGTGGACAAGCAAACACTAGCACGCGCCGCTTTGGCCGATGATGAAGTTCGCAAGCTGCTCCCTCTTCGATTGATTCTTCCCTCCATCCACGATCTATCAGAAATGGTGGGTGTTCTGCAAGTTCACAAGGAGAATGCTCTACGAAACTCCAACTTGAAGAAAGCAATTCGTCTCCAGGATGAAATCGATGACTTGGAAAGTCAATTGGATCTCGAGAAGAAGTATGTATTGAAACGAAAACTTGATATGGCAGCGGCCAGCTCCAAGTGCATTTCTTGTGGAGAGCCATTTACACCTGAGACCAAGATGGTCGGCATTTTGAAGACAAAAGAGTACAAATGCCCTAACTGCAGAGGCCAAGGCTTAATTGCTAGTTTGATCGGTGGTAGCCCAAAGGCAGCTAACACAATGGTAGAAAAAAAGGAAGAGTCTGCTGAGAACAAGCCCGAGGAAGAGAAGAAAGAAGAGACAACAACAGAAGCTGTGAGCAGTACTGAAGAAACAAGCACCTCTCCTTAGACTGAGTTTTGAGTGTAGCACCATGGTGGAGTTGCCTGTTTGAGTGTGAAGCCACAAGCATGCAAAGTATATGTTTGATAGCCATGAACAACACAATTGTACAGAGTAAATCGCTGTTTAAGGATGACAACCAACCATTCTCCTCTACATGTGTGCCCATATCGTACGCAAATGCTACCATTTATTTAGCATTGTGTATTACATAACCATGACTTCCCACTGAAAAACAAAAATGAAGCTAGGCAACTCAATAATTTACTCCTCAAAAGGAAACTTCGGATATTTCTCCTTTAACCCAGGTCTGTTCTCTCTCAATGCCACCATATTCTTCTGCAATGACAAGGGGACTTTCATACCTCCCTGTGCGGTCCTTTCTACCCTAGCATCATGCTCTGGTTCACCAGCTGTCCAGATTCTACCTGGACCAGTTGGAGCCTTTCTACTATCCCTCAAGGCTTGTAAAAATGCCCCACTGTTCTTTTTGAACTCATCCAATGGACAGAGCTTTTCAATATCAATGGCCAAGAAAAAGTGGCCAAGAGGCATGGGTTTAGGCTTTCCGGTAGCTCTGTCAATGCCGCAAATGTCTTCACCCCATGGTCCAGATTGGATAGCTGTACATAGCAATTCTACAGTGGCAGCCCAACCATAACCTTTGTATCCTCCCATGGCATCACCGGCACCTCCTACTGGAGTAAGTGCGCACTTGCCAAGAACCATATCACGTAAAATTCCTTCAGTATCAGTACGTTCAATTCCTTGGTCATCGATAACTGCTCCACGAGGTGTATCCTTTCCTTCTCGCGCATAACGCTCAATTTTTCCACGTTGGTTGACCGAGGTAGCACAATCAATTACGAATGGGAATGGGTCAGATGATGGGATGCCAAATGTAAGTGGGCTATGGGAGTATGAAGAGAATGGAATTGGTGAGGGCAAGATTAGAATTCTCAATAGAGTAGACTTGTAAGGAAAAAGAGATGAAAAGCTCACTTGGTACCCATCATGGGCTCAACTCCAAAAGTAGGAGCAATGGATGGTCGCGCGTTTGTTCCTGTAAACCCAATGCTGACAGGGATAATATTAAGCAAGGAGTGTAATGAGTTGCTTGAAATGACTGATACAACGGAGGAACAAAAAATACGTACCATCCTTGATCTGTGGCCATGGTTGCATAGTAGCCCGCAATTCCATAGTGCTGAAGAACGATAAAAAAACATAAGAAACACAAGATGTGCAATAGCAGCAGAAGCAGGTAGTTAAACCTACTTACCGTCGAGTTCTTACAAGCCACAAATCCTACTCCATGCTTTTTTGCCTTATCAATGGCCATTTGCATGCAGTATGGCCCAATGTAGAGCCCCAGCCCCAAGTTGCCATCTAACAGAAAGACATGCAAGATTTGTGTCCAGATCATAAATCATGTTGGTAAAGCAATCAAGCCGATATATGAGCAGGAACAACCAACTCACCAACCAATGCAGTACAATCACTCTCCTTCAACACATCAATAGGTTTATCAGGGAACAAAATCCCATCATCCATCCTATCACAATAAATAGGCTTCAATCGGCCAAGTCCGTGACTATCAATACCCCTTTTATCACTCTCAATCAAGACATCACTGCACGTCTCGGCATTTTCAGGTGCTACCCCATAAGAGAGAAATACCTCCTTCATAAACGACTTCATGTAGTCAAAATCCAAAATAGGGAGGTCATCTTCCTTTGCTTTGGCAGAGTCGCCGTTGGTCTTGGATTTTTTCGAGGGAGGGGTCACCTCGGCGCCAAAGATGGATGATCCAATGGCAAATAATACGTCGTTGGGGTCGCAGCCCTCAGATTTGGAGTAAGCATCGAGCTTGGATGCAAATTCACTGCGGATGGAGGGGTCTTTGTGTCCTTCTGGATTTGAGAGGAGGGAAAGGAGTTCGGATCGTAGATGATTGGTGGCCATGGTCTCTGGAAGGATTTTTTTATTTGCTGTGGATTGGAGGATAGTTGATGCGTGATGATTTGCGTGAGCGATGAAAGCGTTCGATTTGCAAATGAAGGTCAACACAGCGATGTTGTGGCTCAACTTCATTGTGATGTGGCGGTGTCAGCGTTGAGTTTTTGGCTTCGTTCAACTTCTTTGATGTTTTGTGGAGGGGATGAAATGGATGTCTCCGTCCCGCCACAAAATGCGAACCCCTTTATTGATTCTCTGGAATCATCGCTTTTCCCAAACTTTCCCGTAAATTATGCCCAGATTCTCACACCCACCAAAAGATTCGAGGAACTCCTTCATCAGATACCAATATTGTATGTGGTATCTTTGAGGGTATCAAACATCCAGAGTAGCACTGCGTCACGATTGTGTCTCTTGGAACCGAACCACGATTATGTGTAGTGATGGCTTTTCTCTCACAAGATACATGCTTTGTGTCGTAGCCGCAGCTTCGATTAAGCTTGACAAGCAGCAGTTGTTGTTGGACCATTGTAAGTGCTGCAAGTTTACAATGAGCGATATTGGAACAGCACAGGAATCTGACGGAGCAAGCTCGACGTAAGAATTTGATCTGTTTGAGGTCCGGAGCATGCTCAACGGGCAACCTCGATCGTTTGTGGTGTAGCTGGAGTGCAGCTTCTGTTCGAATATCCGTCGTGAAGGGTTGGAAGGAGCAGTCGATCGAATGGATCAAGTAATTTTATCTGCTGATGCTGCCCCTCTGACATCAACAAATCTACCTCGTCAAGTGTGTTATGAGGAGATGGCGAGCCTGCTATCGTAGCAGTTGTTGTTCGATTGAGACTGCTCTGGGTGGTCGCAGTCGATTGTATTGACATTTTAAAATCCGGAGCAAGCTCAACGGGCAATTCTACAATGAATGGGAGAGAGCTGAAGCTTGATCTACCTCACCAGCGGTCTGGTACATTCGTTTCTGTCAGTACCGAAAAGTAGGATTCGAGCGCAGTGCTCGTCGTGGAGAAGACGGATCCTCTTTTCTATCTCTTTTCAATTTTCAGACATCGGCGCAAAGCGCCATCGAGAAGACTCGACCCTGACGGTGTCTAGGCTTTGAGGAAGATTTAGTCCTATTGCGCAAGAGCGCTGAGGCTCATAACCAGGTGAGGTTCACCTCCTCTGGGGTGTTTGAAGACTGCCAAACTCAGAGTACAATACAAAGTACCAAAACAAAATCTATGATTAGTTTTACGGACTTGAGTTTGAAACTAAAAATGCAGTAAGGATATTGTGATCAACAATACTCCTTATCTGTCACTACATACTTTTTGTGGAGGGGATGAAAGTGGATGTCTCCGTCCGTCCCGCCACAAAATGCGAACCCCTTTATTCCCCCCTGGAATCATCGCTTTTCCCAAACTTTCCCGTAAAATATGCCCAGATTCTCACACCCACTCCAAAGATTCGCCATCACGCATCCATCACTCACACCTCAAAGATTCTCGTCTCCGTGATGCATGCAGTAGTGTGCCATACTTTCGATTGAGCTGTTGCATCAATAGAATCGATCGAATCCCCTCCGCAGCTCTCTTCTGGCATTGGAGGAACAACGCCAAAAGCCAAGAGATTCAATACGTCGTCGGCGAACTGGTAAAACAGAGGCAGCTAGCTGAATCATTGGGCTTATTCGCCAACAATTGCAACGCACATAAGATAGATAGTGCGCTACCTGCACCCGACATAATTTCAACGCAGTCGACGAATCATCACTTATCATTGTTACATTTGATCCATTGAAAGTAACCATGAAGAACGCCATCGTTTTATCGCTAGCCGTCTTATTCGCCTCCGCTGAGGCCAGCCGTATTTCCACCTCCTACGCGACCTCAACATGGAATCCGCCCAACAAAAGATTTGGCAGACGCCGTGCGGCTCCCTCCCAACATGATTTTCAAATGACCAGTGAATTTGTTGAGGAGACCGTCGATACTTTTGGCCTTGATTCGACAGTTTCAGAACAAGATGATGCCGACATTGAGGAGCATCAACGCATCGCTCCGGCGAGTGCAAGGGCTGCTCTTATTGCAGTGGTTTCGGCAACTGTTATTGGTGGTGCCAGGCATGCGATCGAGTTGGTTCTGTGAGAATTCCGCTGGAGATCGAATGTATCAAATCATTTGATGTAGAATACTCGATGTCTCTCCCATAGTCGATGTTAGAGTGCTCTTTGTGTGTATACTAGAGTTATTTTGGTAGATATGTAATGAAATATAAGTAATAATTAGTTGGATCATCCATGTAGTGAATGTTGTTGCTGTTGTTAAATGTATTTCCGCTATGGTGGTAGGAACAAAGAATCAAGTGCATTTTGCTACTTGTTGTGTGTATTTTTTTGAACATAGAATACTCTGAGCTGATAAAAAAGCATCGCATAAACCAATGGATTGAAAGGACAGAACTATGGTACTTTTAGATCCGCTACTTCACTACACTCAAGCCGAAGTGATCGTGTGACAAGAAGTGAGAAGATTCAGCATAAGATTTCAAGCCATGTGATCATTGTAACCAATGAGACCAATCCTCAAGTCAATTAAAATGCATACTTATATTACCTTCTTGGTATCATTAAGTCATGAGATACTTTATTAAGCCCTAAGCCTACACCTATCCTACCTTCAATTACACCTCTATACATTCTATCATCATAGATGAGGACAAAGACAGCTTCTATTGTCCCAACACCACAGCTTTACAAAAGCCAAATCTATTGATCCAAAATTTTGCAGCCTTAATCCATGGATGGGCCGGGATTCTCAACGCGACACAACTGCACCCTTTCATCCGGCCAGATGTGCTTGCTTGGATCTACCATGACCTGCAACAAGTCCTCAACCTTGCCGAAAGAAGGACATGGCATCGACTGTAGATCTCCATCTTCATCTACATACTTTATCCAAGCACCTGGAACGGAATCATCTTCTTGTGGAACAGATCCCTTCTCGCCAGGAAGGCTTAGTACTCTAAAGTCTTCGCCGTTGATCTCTAATGCGGCAAAATGATCGATGCCCAATCCTAATTCCATGGAATGACGCTTCATCATAGAATCAAAATCTACCAAACGTGGAACACCGTTGGATTGGATTCGATCAAAATGAGGACATACAAGACCAGGGAGGATGCCGAGACCCTCCACTCGAATGTAAGACCAAGGGTTGCTCTGAGGATCTTGAGGATTGTGGGTGGTGCTTGTGCTTGTTCCTTCGTCGTAAGGCGAGGATTCTTTCGCTCCGTGTAATTTGAGCATTGGTTCCTTGTATGTGTCTAAATCCAAAAGTATCAAGAATACAGGTTGTTAGACTCGGTACAGGGCAAACTGTGATGCAAGATTCTCAATACAAATTGACTTACCAGGATCCATGCTATCTGAATGCCCACCATCAAACCAGCATATACATCCAGCACTTCCTCCAGTCATGACAACACCATTCTCAGCAGCATCCTTCAATAATAAATCTAGTCCAAGATTCCTCCACCTGTTTAGTGCATAAAGTGTATTTCCTCCACTGACTAATATTACGTGTGCTTGCGATACTGCCGCTTCCAAGTCTATCAGCAATGGTGATACGTGTGCCACCTCGATAGATGTGATGGTGCAGCCCATTTCCGCAAATGCCGATGTTTGTATCTCTTTGTATTTGGGAAGGTCATAAGAGGCTGTTCCGATGTATAACAGGTTGACATCCGAAGCACTTCGTTTCGTCAGATCAATTACGGACTGAGCGAAGAAGGGCTGACTCATGGCACCGTTGCCAGAGCCTGCAAACAGGCCTTTGAACGTGGGATTCGGTGTGTACGACCGCCGATGTTTTGGCACTGGAACTAACGATGAAGTCCATTCGTTCGAATGAGAGGAGAGCGAGGCAGCTAGCCCCTGATGGCTTAACAAGATGGGTTGACGGGCGACGAGCACCATGTTTTTAGTCGAGGAAGCGTTCGAGACGATAATGAATTATGAAAAACTAGAAATCAGCCTCGTGGAGTTGCCGTGAAGTGCCAATGAAGTGGTTGCTGCAGAAGAAGAACAGCAGAAGTATGTGACCACGAGACTCGTTCGTGAGACATCAGTGATAAAAGTTCAAGAAGATCTTGGTGTCAACTCCGCTCGTCGGCAGCAAAAATTCAGTCTTCGTTCACCAAATCTTCGTAAAAAGAAAAAATGGAGATTTTTTATGTTTCCAATTTAAAAACAATAATCAACTGACTGAAATTGAAAATTGACTTTACGTTGATTACGAAGCTTTAGTCTGCAGAATTCGTCGGAAGAAGGTATCTTTTGAACCGCCCGCCATTTTGTCTGACGTAAAGGGTGGAGAGGCACAAAAAATAATTCGTGTGTTGGCAAGCTACTCACATTATTTTGTTCTTCTGTACACAATAGTACGTAGGGAGACCACACACAGTGGAGTATCTTCATCTATGGTTGCCTACACACTAACACACTCTCCCCAGTGATAGACACGGGTCAACTGGCTTAAAAACTTTGTTAGACTACCCAAATGTGTCCAACAAAAGTTCATTTTCAACGGTTCCCACTGAAATGAGATTAGTAAGCAAGGGGTTGTGGATTCTGAGCAGATTTGGTCCAACTGGATTTATATCGATCGCTGGCTCTCTCTCTCTCTCTCTCTCTCTCTCTCTCTCTCTAGTCAAGAGGCAGAGGTAGGATTGTTTAACTGCATGTCTTCAACCGCATAGATGGTCTACTTCACCTGGTTGTGAGCACGTTTCTTTGATATTGAGTGTGAGTGGCCAGCAACAGCAATGATGGCATCCCAATCTAGTGCACATCAGTACAAATTTCAGTTCTTTTGTCCACTTTGCAGCATTTCGGAAATGGCTCACAACTTTTTTGAAAACTTTACGGGTCTCATTGCGCTAGATAATTAAAATTTAACTAGTAATTGGCGATTCTCTTGCTTTCTACTAGCAAAATCTATCTCCACTTGTAGTTGCTCTCCAGAGTCAGTAGAAGACGTTCTGAAAAGCTCTCAATCAGGAGATTTCAGAACGTCTTTGTCTGATTGTGGAGAGATCTTTGATTCCGAGAAATTTTGTTGGGTCTCTTTGGATTTCTGACTTCGGATTCAAATCTTTGTGTGTGTCGCCAATCTCTTTCCCGCTCTCCGCTGATCTCTCCAGCTTGCCAAACATCACGCACAACCACTCTTGTTACCTACGCTGCTTGGCGGCCTTGCTCTCTGGCTCCTTATTGCTTCCTATTTGACCTATTGGCGTATGAGCTTGCCTATTGCTCACAAAGAGCTTATCCAGGCCATTGCCTGTGCGTGGTAGAGGACGTGGTAGAGGACGAGGCAGAGGTCGTGGTAGAGGCGGCGGGAGAGGGCGCAATGAAGCGCCTGGCATTACAGAAG
>JALLPI010000002.1:0-61372 GCA_036939935.1 Cyclotella atomus | reverse complement strand
ATAAACAATCAATCAAAGTTTTTACTCTCTTGTGCCCATGCACTACACTTCACTTCACTTTTTCACCATACCACAGAGAACAGGAACGGTGTGTCCGCTTGAGTGCACAGCACTTACTAGTCATACACACTGTACTACGGTTGTCTTTTGCCACAAGAATCATTCGTCGTCGTCGTCATCCTCTCCAAACACAATACTTTACCCACAATTTGGGCAAGACACGGATACAAAATGGGTATCGAACTGGTACTCACCTAACAAACAAGAACTCCAAGTTCCAACGTTCACTTGCCTTCACGTTCACTTTTCACTACAGCTCACAACTACCAACCACATAAACAATCAATCAAAGTTTTTACTCTCTTGTGCCCATGCACTACACTTCACTTCACTTTTTCACCATACCACAGAGAACAGGAACGGTGTGTCCACTCAAGTGCGCAGCACTTACTAGTTTAGAGGCTGAAATTGAGGCGACTTACCTAAATTAGTACATACTAAGAACAGGAACTATCAGTACGAACCTCCCCAACGCATTATCCCGCCCTCTCTCCCCAACGCTCTGCCGTCGCAAACCACCCAACCATGGCGGAGGCACTGCCGCAGTCAGTAGACGCCGGATTAAGCCGCCAATTTGCAAATACTAGCCGTAATATTTGTGAAAGCGTGCACGTGGCAATTTGCAAATAGAGCATGATAATAATGTGCAATGGCCATAAATCACCATGATACATGATGTGTTGTGCACATAAATGGCCATATCTCCACAACTAGGTATCAGTTTGTTAGCCTACAAGGCTCTATACGAGCGCGGGGTGATTCTCTATTAGATGGATGCTTTAGGCTAACAAACTGGTACCTAAATGTGGAGATATGGCCATTATTCTGTGCTTTGCAGTGGCGGCCGCCATGGTTCATGATGTGCGAAGCATGAGAGATATCCAAAAAACATCGATTTTTACCAAAGGTATTTTTAGTGTAATTCCATGTTCCATGCTTTAGCCCGTTTTGCACCGTAGGATTCCGCCTTTGTGTTCCAAGTTGTACTGCAAGCTGGATCTGGAACCGCAGCCATTCTAAGCGTTCATCACATGCTGCTCCTCCATCTGGATAGATGCAAATGCAAGTTTGAACGCTAACAATAGATACAGGAGTCTCTCCCTGAGGGGACTGAGGAAGCACTACATATTTCACATGTCAACACGGCCAACACCAACAGTATTCCAACTATGGTCAACAGTATTCCCATTGCTGCCCAGAGCAACACGACCAAGGTGGATGAACATCCACATCCAAATATAGAAGACACCTAAGGATAATCAAAAGAATTGTGCTACACCTCCACATCCACCAAAATTTTCCGTTTTATTCCTGGGACCAGACATTTGATAGCTTGCTAAGATTGCAAAGCTCACAATCATCATGGAGAAGGCATTCTTCCCCTGTGTCAGATGCTGATGGAGCTGGAAATGCAGAAGACAAAAGATCAAAAATGAAATACTCCCCGACATCAGAATCACCTCCAAAAGCACAAACACAATCGGTTCTGAGGGCAACCTGCTGTCTATTTTAAGTAAGTGCTCCAGGGAAGAAAGTACTCAAGTCTTTTCTGTCTTTTCCTGCAACCTTTTCAAGGTGACTAATTAGTGATTAATGCAATGTCAATATGTCATTTTGATCAGAGGGAGAACACAATCACAGTTTCATGGCTGGTTTCTTCTAGAACGACATATTGCAAAATGCAAATGTGATCAATACATGACAGTATCAAAACACGGATTTTGAACAAGGCTTATTGTATGTTGGTGTTAAGGTAGTCAGTTTGCTCATCCAAACACAACATTAAGTCAGTCCACATTGTTATGGCATTTTAAAGAAGCTAGTATTCCCCTCTCCTCAGGGTGCAAACACAGGGAACTTTTGAGTGCTTTTTATAGTTCCAGACACAGACATCTGGGGTGGTACTGATGTTAACATGCATGACCTACATATTACATATGTCCTGTTTTTAGGCAATTTTTTAGCTTCATTTGAAGATTGAATTTTTGAATTCATCTTCATAACGGTCTTACTTTCGTCATTCTTATTGACCATGACAATTGAGACGACCCCACGGCACCCACTGTTGTTTTCATGCAAAGTCAGGAGAAATCAGAGCTGTGTCCAGCAGCTGCGGACGGCTTCATACCATATGACCAAATCAGGCAATTCTTTCAAAAGTTATGATGATGGTGATATTGCACTTTGGCGGGAAATATCAGGACCGAGCTT
Organism: Cyclotella atomus; assembly: GCA_036939935.1. Taxonomy (NCBI): domain Eukaryota; phylum Bacillariophyta; class Thalassiosirophyceae; order Thalassiosirales; family Thalassiosiraceae; genus Cyclotella; species Cyclotella atomus. Next base: position 59,101 of record JALLPI010000002.1, on the reverse strand, counting down.
CCGGGAAATCCAAGCCGGCGACACATCATAAAGGCTGTGAATGACCCCAAATCTGCCCGCCGCTGTTTTCCCCACCCATCTCATCGCGCACCTCTCCGGAAGTCAATGGCACCAGCTACGGGCAGCTACATTTCGACGAGCAGCACCTAACTCCTCATCCAAAAGCCACTGCCTTAGCCGTGAGTGGCCATAGCCATAGTAGCAGCTGCTGCCGCCTCTCTCCAACCACTGATGCCCAAGCAACAATCAGCCTCAATCCTAACAGTGGCATTATCCATCATTCTTGTCTTGAAAGCACTACTTAGTTTGGAGAGACTGAGGGTGGACTTCTCTCCAACTCATCTGACATCTGATTGGGATGCGAACAATAAACAACAATCCGCCAGAGCAAATGATTTGAGTTGAGCCACGGGGCACAATCTATGCAACAACTCATCTGGATAACTGAAAATATCCATTTGCAAATCAAGAGTGGCTAATTGTTGTGTTCAGAGTTTGTAAGAGTATAGTACTTAGCCTTAAGTAATGATTTAGTGTCAAAGTGCTGCAATAAAACCACACGCAATTGACAATTGACCATGAAGGCCTTTATTGTTGGTACCTCCATTTGTCATCAAAATTCCTATTCAGCAGCATCGGATGCCTACAATTCTTTTTCACTCAACACCCATCTCCGCTCACTGAATTGTATTGGTAATCGAAATAGTTGATTGTCACGTGGTCGTAGAGCGGTCAAAAGGATAATATTTGCATTATTGTTGCGGCAAACCAGAAGCACCTCCTCCGGAATATACGGATTATATGTTTTCCCAAGACCGGAGTTTTTCGGGAGGAAGGATTGCAAAGGACACGCCTTTGCAATCCTTCCTAAGGTTGATACGAATAGTACTAACTTTTATAATTAGGCTCTTACTTTGATAAAAATGTCACGTGAAAAAGTTTTGATTCGGGGGGACGACGACAAACTTGATACGGTTACAGACCCCTCAGTTTTGTAGTAGATATTTTGTTGGGGTGCACGACTGGGTCCCTCCCCAGTGGCGCAAAGGTTTTCAACTGCCACAAAAGAGACTTCCAGAGGGGTGTCGGCGACTAAACCAGATGATGATGTGATCGTATGAATCACTTCAGTTGGGTGAGGAATTGGATGCTGCTCGTCAAGATTAGCTCCCCACATCCAGTGGCATCAGCGTCCATTACTCACGGGGCTTGTTGGGTGATCGTAACACGCTCCTGTGACGACATTATTGACATCTGCACACTTGTTGAGGCGAGGATATGACCAGATGGAGGTGCCATAACGCTGTGGTGATGGCTGACACTTGGTGCCGGGGGAGAACAGCAGCGTGCTACAGCGCCGCCGGTGGATGGTCGATAAGGTGTTGAGGGGTCACCTGCTGCAGTCTGGAGTGCGGCAATGGCGTTGTTGTTGAGTAATGGCGACGGAGGCGGGGTCGCCATGGTGGGTATTTTTTTGTGTGGGAGAGGTGATAGCAGCGTGCAGATTATTGACGTTTTTGGCGCAGTTTGGCGCCATTCACAGCCTTCATGCGGCCGCATCAAATAATACTCATCCGGATCAAGACTGCAGCTCTGAGAGATATGGTAGCAATCGGAGTGCCTCCTCTGCCGCTCTGCCCCCTGTTCCACAGGCACACATAACAATCAACCATAAAATAAACCAGCATGCACAAGATGAGACACGAGACCAAACGAGATGTCACTCGACACTTGCTTGGCATGCATTCACGGGGCTGATATTCTCCGCCTAGGCAGCCTGTCTTTGCAACGCATACCACAAAGTTCACTGAAACTCTGAACGTGAGTCCATATTATGGACAACGACAACGTGCCGATTGAGCAAGGTGCAGGGGCGACTGATGGCAGCCTTGCGCCAAGTAGCTGCGATGCTGTACCATCTTCTGGGCCCGATAACGATGCTCAGCCAGCCGTCGCCGAGCTCAATTCGCCCACTGATGACAGCGAGAGATTTGATGCGGAGGATGCTCCGCCAGATCCACAAAGTGCAGACGAACAGGACTGGTCAGCAGTCCGAGCCAGCAGTCTAACTCTGCTCTCAAGCACAGCCGAGGAGGCCCCGATTCACTTCAGCCACCGCTCGTCAGAGTTCGAAGACAGTTGCGACAAGAAGCTGCTGACAACCAGCGAGCGGACTTCGAGCGTCCCTGATGTCGAGTCAATCGACGAGGCCGTGATCGTTCCATCTGACAATATTGCTGTTTTCGTATCTAACGTCACGTCACTCGGCGAGGCCGTCATCCCATCCGACGATGCTACTCTTTTTCTTGAGCGACATAGCATGTCCTCGCTTTCATCCGTGCAAAATCGTCGCACCAACAACACAATGCACTCGACTCCACTTAATTCCTTGGCAGCAAACTCCACAGAGTTGGCACCTGCTCCAGAAAATGCAGAGGAATCTAGCTCAGATACAGATGATGACACAATCCGAATCCATAATCAAGATTGGCCAGCTGACGATCTCGGTAATCTCCCTGTGGCCACCATGCTAGAGGATCCAGACGAGTTAATCTACGAAGCTACTGAAGTATATGAAGAACAGCTCCCCTGCTTCAAGGAGCTCAAAGGCCAACTGTTCATCCTGATTTTCATTCTTGGCTTCGTGTCAGCGTCATGGGCTGTTACTTTTATATGGCGAAGAAGTCCAAACAGCCGGTCTGGAGTGGGTAATACACTCTCGCCTTCATTAAAGGCTCCGTCAAGTGTTCCCAGTATGCAGCCATCCTCTTGCGATACATATCGCTTAGTCTATCGGGGGGCTCTTTTCGAAGACACCCGCGAGTTCTATTATCCATATGTGGCCATAGACGGGGATGACGCTGTTGTTGGAAAATTACTTTCAGGTGATCTCCTTTTCGTTTCAAATGTTCTCGAAGTGCAGTCCCAAAGTGTGGCAAATGTAACATTAGATGCGAGATCTACCCAATCAGTTGCAATCTCTGGTAACTTTGCAGTTGTTGGTGCCCGTGATGCATATAGTTCTCAATCTACTGGCACTGTACATGTCGTTGAAAAGGATTTTCAGGGGACATGGAAACAAACATTTGAAATCAGCTATGCAACAGCCGCTCCACATACAGTAGATATCGATGAAGATGTTATAGTGATTTTTGCTGGTGGTCATGACGGAGTCGATAGTTGGATAGACATTTATCGACATGTCAATACTACTTGGGTGAAGGAGGCCCAGATATTTGGCTTGGATTTGGGATATGAATGGGGATCTGAAAGTCGTGCAGTGTCAGTAAAAGGCGATTTTGTTGCGTTGGGGAGTAATTATGTTGACGATGGCACAGGAGCCGTTACCCTATACAAATTTGATTCTTTGTCGAAATCTTGGAATCAGTTCAATGACCCAATAACCAATGATGATTGTGATTATGCCTTTGGCTCCAGAGTGGTATTGCTGGAGGAAAACGAACTGTTGATGAGTTGTTCTGGAGAATCGAAACAATCTGGTGTGGTGTACTTCTATTCTCGTTCGGACACGGGGCAGTACAAGTTTCAACAAAAGGTTGTGGTATCTGACGATGCTTTGGAAGATGCATCTGCTTATCCTGATACTCTAGCAGCTGATGAAAATATCATGCTTCTCGTATCATCAAACATAATTTATCTATTTACCAATAAGAACACGACTTGGACCGAGGTTCACAAAATGCCTGCACTGGATGAAGCTTTGGGACATTTCGGATTGAGTGTTTCTATATCCGGAAGGAAAGCTCTTATATCTTCGGAACACAATGTCCATTCATACTTTCTTGAAGATTGTTGATACCAAAACGTAAGGTGATCATTATTCTGTGACAACCAATGTCATTTTGGAAGTAACATTGTTAGAATAAAATTACAGTGCTAAATTGTTGAAATGGATTGCCATTGTGGTGTGAAGAATGATCATTTGATGCTAGATAAAAGACCTCTTTGTCATATGGAATGGACTAGACAAATACATAACTCATACCATATCAAGTATCTAGACTTGCATAGAACATGAGTGTCATTCGAAATCATTGTTAGTCTACTTGTATAATCTGATTTGGATGCTTTTTGATGAACCTGAACATTGGGCACCCGTTGCCTCGGCAGTTATCTTGTAGACCAGCCGATTGTGAAATATTAGAAAGGAATGACAAAAGAAGAGCATTGATGCAAACATAGCAGAGTACTTGATACCGTTCGATTAGCTTCCAACAATAATCTCATGATAGAACATTTATATTATGAGCTATTCCAATCTCATACATTTTCTGCATCACATAATAACATTATAATAATATGAACCCAACAGAGCTGCACAAGTTCACGGCCTCAAATCGAAGCGAACAAACAAGTTATTCATCTTCATAATCCTAATTTTCCTCGCAATATTCAGTAGCATCCTCTCCAAAGATCTTAGACTTGAATACTCGTTAATGCAAGTGGATGTTTTGTACACGAACTCGTCTAATATGTTGACCTGTTGAGTGATTTCACTGCTGCGGTAGAGCCGGCTGTATCGTGGTGGCATCCGCTAGAGGATTATGCGGTGTCTGTTAATGCAAATTGCGTGAGAAGGAGTGTGCAGATGGGCGATGTATGAAGTGAAAGTTGGTGTTAGAAAGAAAGAGCTGGCCTAGATTGCGTCACTCCCTTGGCCCTTGGGTCATTTCAGTAATGAGTTAATCGATGACAAATCTAATTGTTTTATTGTACAATATCAAAGAATCTTCCTAGTATATCTAGATTGATTAACAACTAAAACTTAAGCCTTAATGACCCCGAGAAGAGAAAAAGAAAGAGAAGAAAGAGGAGAACAGAAAACATGTGGCGGATGTGAGTAGACGTGATGTCGATTGTATCGCAATTGGTCCGAATGTCCAGCACCACCTGTTGTGTTGTTTCCACCTAAATCAACCTAAATTTAACTTATTTTAGTAATTAGCACAAGTTAGCACCCAATAAAGATCAAACAAGGATCAAGTGCAACTGCCGACAGGCAGCACTTTCTTGCTTCGTGTCTCTAGCGGCCACGGATAATGCAATAGCCGCCACCTACATAGCACATCCCCTCAGAATCCTCCACGCTAGATCCCATCTCTGCCTTCTCGCCAGTTCATCATCCCTGAATTGCCCAGCCATGTTCCGGATGATTACTCCTCCTTTCTCCTTTGTTAATATCCCTTTATCCTCAGCTACAACTTCAGTTTCTGAGGAAGATGTGTGGTAGATTGAGCATTTAGTTTTCATTGTTGAATGACAATGAGACAGATAGCTCAGCTTGGTGGATTGTCACGTCAACTCCATTTCTGGAACAACACCGCTGATTTGTTATTGTTGCTGGTGAGTCAACATTCAGTCATTGTCATATTGCTTTGCGCATCTAGATGAATTACGAGAACTCAACCTTTTCGGACCCCAATTAATGCAGCAGGTTACCGCTTCAGCAGTGATGCATCAAATGGAACTTTGGCACCATCTGATACACAATGGTAACTGATGAATTATGCTCAACAAACATCACAACATGTTGGACTGATACTTCAAGAATGTGGGCAGTGGCATATTGCTATCTGAAGTGCCCTATAAACGACCACTTTTCGACCCTTTTCCAGACACCAACCTCGTTAAAATCCTGTAAAAGTCCCTTATTTCGGCCTTTTCGACGTCACCATGAGATTTCCGCAGACCGTCACCGCCAAACTCGTAGCATCAGCAACAAGCTAGCAACCATGGAGCCCACCACAACATCAGCAGCAGCACCTCCTCTAACGGAGCCCGCCGCCACCACACCCAACCCCCCAAGCGAGGACACCCCACTAACCGAAGGTGACACATGCGACATTCTCTGGCGTGACGGATCGACCGTCCTCAAAGCCAAGGTCATCGAGCGGCGATTGCTGACTACTACTGCGATGGCCAACATCAACAGCAAACAGCAGCGTGTGGTCGCCGCATCATTGTCTGCGGAGCCCCCCGCCAAAAAGGCCAAGGCGGAGGATGAACCGTTGGATCATGGTCGTCGAGCGGGGGATTACGAGTACTATGTTCATTATGTAGAGCACGATCGGTGAGTTTTGGAATAGAATCACGATGTATAGTGTGAAGTGTTGTTGATGCTGTCTCTTGTTGAGAGTGTTGGAATAGAGATAACGGATGGCATTTTGTACGAACATTTGAGATGAGTGCTGTGTGTTGTGTGTTCGAGGTATGAGACATTTGTCAAGAGGCTGCTGGCGAATTATGTTGCTTTTCTTACAATGTGTTTTTGTCTCGACTTGCAGCCCCCGTGGGCAACGATTTTGTCCTTTGGTTGTGTGTTGATTGACTGTGGGAGTGGGGGTCACGAGAGCAACTTGAAATCTGTCTATATTTTTTGTTGACGGGGTGCCGAGAAGCTCTTGACTGTGTATAAGTAGATTATGTTGCTTCTCTTACAATGTGTTTTTGTCTCGACTTGCAGCCCCGTGGGCAACGATTTTGTCCTTTGGTTGTGTGTTGATTGACTGTGGGAGTGGGGGTCACGAGAGCAACTTGAAATCTGTCTATATTTTTTGTTGACGGGGTGCCGAGAAGCTCTTGACTGTGTATAAGTAGAACTACTACTCTGCATGAACTGTTAGTACTGGTTGTGTAAAAGATCCTTGATGGTCTGCTTCTTGAAAAGCAAAGTTTATCTTGGCAAAGTATCAGATGATAGATTGCTTGACGATTTGTAGTGCTGTTTGACTATCTTCAAGCATTGCTCATGATTCGACAATAGAACAGCACAATATGAATATCATGTTAACGCAATTCTAATTCTCATTTTCAATCTCACAAACAACCAACAGACGTCTAGACGAATGGGTTCCCCTATCGCGCTTCCAACTCTCAACACTCAAACGATGCCCCACCGACGCACAAGATGCATCTCACGAACATTCCGCAACCCACGGATCCGGGAAACGACACACACGCAGCGCCGAACCACGCAAACGAGACCGTCGTCATTCCTCCGAAGTACCCGATGGAGATCCACTCGCGCATACCACCGAATCCAACAACCACAACACCAACCCCATCACTCGAGGCGGAGGAAACTTCCACTCAGACCTCGCCGAACTCGAAGCCGAACATCACGAAATCACCAAAGTCAAAAACATTGCCAAAATATGCATGGGCAAATACGAAGTAGAGGCGTGGTACTACTCTCCCTTCCCGGCACCCTACGCCCAAGCCGAAACTCTCTACATTTGCGAATATTGTCTCAAGTACATGAAAAATCCCCGATTCTTCATCAAGCATTGCATGCAGTGTCCTCATCGTACGCCGCCGGGTGATGAGATTTACAGAGAGGGAAAGCTCAGTGTCTTTGAATTGGATGGGAAAGAACATCGCGTGTACTGTCAAAACCTTTGTCTTTTGGCCAAATTGTTCTTGGATCACAAGACCTTGTATTACGACGTTGATCCGTTCTACTTTTATGTCATTACCGAAGTAGACGAAGAGGGTGCACACATTGTCGGATACTTTTCCAAAGAAAAAATGTCGGCCGAGGAATACAATCTGGCATGCATCTTGACATTTCCGCAGTATCAAAAGTGCGGGTATGGAAAATTCATCATTTCTCTCAGTTATGAATTGAGTAAAAGGGAGGGTAAGCCCGGCTCGCCCGAGAAACCACTCAGCGATCTTGGCAAGATTTCGTACAGGAGTTATTGGACGCATGTCCTCCTCACCATGTTTAGTGAGCAGACGGGGAATGAGAATGTTCAAATTAAGGATATATCCTTGTTGACTGGGATCAAGACGGAGGATATTATTTCTACGTTGCAGTCGTTGAATATGATTCGGTTTTGGAAGGGCCAACATGTGGTTTTTGTGATGCAGCATGTGCTTGATCAATATAACAAACAAAAGTGAGTGTCTATCTTGATTTGATTGATTGTGTGAGATGTGGTGTTGGATATATCCGCTCAATTATTGTACAATCGTGCGCTGTTCTATTCTTAGGAAAAATATTCGTTTGTGTGACAGTAAATGCTTGACTTGGGTACCCCATGCCGAGAGGAAGAAGGGAGGTGATTGATTGTTAAAGGGTGTGCTGAATGATGATATAATTATGAAAGTGCATTGTAAATTGCAATAGCAATTTCTTTTTAAACCAACTTGAATCTTGAAAATGATAACTGCCACTACATCAAACTTCAGTACTCATTACTTACTCTCTTAAGTTTCATGCAGTTAGAAACAAATAATCCCCCACCTGCAAACCTCAATTCTTCTTGTTGCAACCGGTGAGAGCGTGCTGTGCCGCGTTTATCCATGTGAAATATCCATAGCGAGTCGCGGGTGGGGTTCCGCGACTGAGCGTGCGTGTGCCGGGAGGCTTCTATCTATAGCGAGGTCCAGAGTTAGGGGCTTAAATCTTATCGGCACTTGTTTGAGGTATCCTCCACCTTTTAAGGTTATTACAACAATAATTTAGTTAGCGAAATAAGATGCAAAATTAGGTCGATATAGGGTTAATGACCGTGAAGAGCGAAATCACCTCTGTGACGAAGTCAAAAGTTATTATTTATGTTAAATCCAATACTGAAGGTGAACTCGGGGGAAATCACCTCCGAGATTAACCGAATAGTCATTTTCACGTTAGTGAAGGGTGCCAGCTCACGATTGTCTCGCTTCCCAAAAAGTTAGAATGATAAATTTTCTCACGGATACAATAGGCAGTTCTAAGGCATTTATAAGGCAATAATAAGGCACGACGCCTCTCGATGCCACAAGGAACGTTCGGTCGCGTCGCAAGGGAGTTACATCATGATGACAGCCACACAGAGAAGACACGACTCTACTGGCAGCGTAAAATGTAAAATGTGGGAGATGCTGCAGATTTTATCAGCCAGGGAGCAGGTAAAGGAACACAAGCCATCTGGTCCGAGGAAATGCATTTGAATTCGCAGCTATTGCAGCTACACCGATGCATGCACAAGCCATCCGGTGCGAGGAAATGCATTTGCGGCTATTGCAGCTGCACCGATGCATAACAATAAACTCGATGTGGAGACGGACGGAAGGAGAGGGCAGAGATGAAGCAAAAATCACCTATAATCAACAACCAATAGGGTGGTTCAAGACCCCAACGGCGGAATTGGATGCATTCGTTGTAGAATTTGTAAGGGCTTATCCACGGTCCACGGGGTACAATTTGTACTACAGAACAGGGATATATACGGTTTATAAATTCGGTGTATGATTGGATTGGTTTAGCGCGAAGGATGTACCGTTTTGGGTACACATGGTGGTGGAAGAAATGGAAAAGAGGATCGACGAGGAAAACCGAGTCAATTGTGGGTATGGGCAGTGAGATTGCAAATGGACGAGAGGGGGTAGAAATATAAAATTATAACTATTTTATTGCCAGTTATTGCAATGATATAACGATTTTAGATGTTGTTAGTGCAATCATTATTATTATTAATATTTGTATATTGCAATTGCATTAAACCCCGAGAGGGAGATGCGAGTTTTGGGTTCTGATCGATCAGAGAGGGAGGATGAGTTGATTGATGTGAGGGGCAACGTTCGGAGATGCTGGTGGTAGGAATCATAACCATGAACAGAAGCAGAGAGTGTGCAGTGGTGGGGGTGCGAGAAGCATGTCAATTGTCAGCCTGCGTCGACACTTCATGCACACATATATCACATACTCAAGGTCGGTACGTGCATCTCTTTTTTGTCAGTGTAATTTTGATGCGGGGGCTTTGGTGAGTACTTTTTCATAGAAGTTGTTGTGTGATAGCAGTTCATTTATTCACCACTCTGCATTCCCGATCCTGCGCGGAGCGCATTTCTTGCTTGCCTCCAGTTTATTGTTGAATAGCCACCGATGTTCAGGGAGTTGTTCCCCATCAGAGCTGCCACATTAGTGGCGTTGGAGATGTTGCGAGGTGTACCACGTTAATTGTTAGTCGACTGAGGCACGACGCGACAAGAAGAGGGACTGGCGAGCCGAAGGCGAGCCGTCAGTGGCAATGGGTCTTGAAATGTTGGCATGGTCAGTTGGCTTGAGTGCTTCTGGCCAATTCGACCGCGAGGAGGTCTGGTTCTGCACATTAGATTCGGACCGCGCGGAGGTCGGTGTTTTGTTGAATTCAATCCTCACCTCGCGACCGTCCGTCCGTCGCAAATACAGAAGATAGGGCAAACAAAACAACAACAGTCGCCCCGCGAAATTCTGCGCGCGTGTGTTCTAGACAGTGTATTCATACAAGCCACAGCCGTCTCCAAGGAACCCAAAAAAGAAAATCAGGCAAAATCAAAATCAGAAAACTTTCTCAACTGCAGTTCCAAAAAGACAGGTCCACTCCGGGGATTGAACCCGGGACCTCCTGCACCCAAAGCAGGAATCATACCTCTAGACCAAGTGGACATGATTATCATGGAATTTGTTAGCTTTAAGATAATGTTTTTTGCCAACACAACACTACCCATTGGACATGCTAAAACAGTCCCATACATGAAGCTGAAACAGTCCATATCTACGATGGCAACTGATAAAGAAAACCCAAACCCAACCATTCACTTAACCCAAAAACGCACGCAGCTGTCCCAATCGTCAGATGCACCGTTATTGGGATCACATTCAATACGTAGATATGCACTGGGATCGAAAATTATTCTCGGACTAGGACATGGCAGTAATGCTGATTATGCAGATATTGAATCAACACTACCCAGCGTGCCAACAGCAGAAGAGAGGTTAGTTGCAGTTGCACTCTCAGAAGCTGCATGTATAAACGACAAGAATGTGATAATCAATCCATTGACAGATAATATTTCTCCGTATGTGGAGCTTCTTCATAATGCCGGCTTCCCAATGTTCAAACAACATCAATTGCAAAATGCACTGAAAACTCCATCATTTACTCCATGCGGCATATCTAAATCGACCAACGCCACAACTCAGAAAAGAGATGCAATAACTGCCAATGAAGTGTTTGAAATAATACGCAACATTCAAGATCCCGAACATCCTTTGACACTGGAGCAGTTGAATGTGGTCAGAATTGAGCTTGTTGAAGTTGTTGATGTTCATCCAGATATTGGTAAAGAAGCTGCAATTCAGAAGGGGGATAAGAAGCCCAAATTTTCAACTGTTCGTGTTCAGTTTACGTGAGCAAAATGGAACATGCCAATTTACATACCTTCATCTGCCAATATCTCATACAATTCTTGTCTTGGACATCTTGTACAGCCCAACAATACCTCACTGTTCCATGGCAACACTTATCGGGCTGACTTTGCGTGTTAAATTATTGAGATCACTCCCAGCCCGATTTAAAGTGGTAGTAAAGATTGAGCCTGGAACTCATGTTAGTGAACATGCAGTAAATAAACAACTTGCGGATAAGGAACGTGTCAGGGCAGCTCTTGAAAACGAGCATTTATTAGGAGTTGTGAATAAGTGCATAGCTGGCACAGGTTAATAGACCTGCATACGTCAGAAGAAATATAAAAAAACCAACCCTATTTTTGGTTTTCCTACGTCTTGCTTAAGATCACAATGGCTCACAGAACCTTACAAGTTTCAAAATGTTGGGTATCGCATCGGCGTACTTTGTGTGGCTCTCAACTAAGTTTGTAACATCATAATTTTCAACACCTGGGACATCTAATACAGGTTTCGTACCGCATGGAGTTCCGCCTCTGTCACGTTGTTTGGAATTGTCAACAAAACAGTTGGTGTGAGCCAATGTAAGCTGTACGGCATTGCTCTAATGCAATGTGTTTTCAGTATAGCTTACCTTGCAACGAACATGAGTGATAAAAGCCAATCATTCTTCGCATAACAGTTGACAAATCGACCTCCAGTTACACGTCTGCAAGAGGTCAAAACAGTTTTGTCAATCACTCGAGGCAGCCCAATAAAGATGACGTCGGCAATGAGACTGGCAGGCTCTCTGTCATACTGAAAGCGGGGCTTTTCTTTTGTCTTGGATGATTGACCGAGGCCCATCTCAGCCGGTCCTTGACTGCTAAGCTCCTCCTCCCAGATGTCTTGTTGTCGTGCTAATTCACGGAGGCAGGAATATATGACGCGTGCACCAAAGCTGAATCCGACAAGGGTGACTGAAAAGGAAAGTGTGCTTAGATGAATCTACGGCAACTGAATGTGTCTTACATAACATTGAAAACATACCTGGTCGACGTTCATCACTGAGAAGCAAGCATTTAGCTAGCTCTTTACCGGCTTCATCAGCCCGGATAACGACGATTTGATAGGGATCGTCGATCAGTTTGGAAGCTGTCAACAGTGCAGATGGCAGCGCAACAGCCGAAATGATTGCTCCAATGACTGAGTACTGTAGTGCAACTTTTGTGGCCTGAGACGACACTTCGATTGCCATGTTTTCAACTATATGACATAGAGAGCTAAGCATTTTGCTCTCCCATGTTACTGTATGCAAGTCACTTCCGTAGAGTCTCGTCCAATCCCAAACAACTGGGCACCTCTCTTCACCTTCGCCCTCCTCATGTTTACCTTCTTCCTCTGCTGATGAAGTGCTTTCCTGCGTATTGCTTTCGCCGATGGGGCTCTTGGAATCAGATTTGATTTCTGACGGTGAAGAATAATCAGAGCTTGTTGCGGTACTACTCGCATTAGGATGAATGTCTGGTTGTTGCGTATCTGCAATGTGATCCCGCTCGCTGCTGCTGGCATTCATGGAAGCATCACCAACTTTATCACTTTCATCATCGAGACGAATGTTATCAATAGAAGCACTTATATCTTCGTTCAGCATTCTCTCTTCGAGATTGTCTACAATACTTGGGTCTACACGATCGTGGTCTTGCGTTTGATTCTTTTTCTCTGGAGATACTTTATCAAGGAACTGAATTATCTCGTCGTTTTCGTTGAAATCAATATCAGTGAACCACCCACGCTGCTTGCCTACAACTACCTTTGCTTTGTTAAGTACACCTTCAATCAGTTCCTTCTCTTCTGCCGAGAGAAAGATTTCATCATTGTAAGGCTTATCAATTGGTAGCATGCGATCTGGGTTTGCACCATACTTGGCCTCAAGTTGGATCCATATCCTTTCCCAACTAAATTCCTTCTTTTGCTTTCGTTGCAAGTACCACATGAAGTCTTCGCAGTACTCAACAAGCTTTGGGTTATAAATAGAGTAGAACCTCTTTAACTGGCGAATGCGGTATGCATCATCCTTTGATTTGTCATCTCGTCCATTCGGACAAACACCCCATGCGAGTTGGAAGTCGTCAACGTCATTTTCGCGTAGCCAACCACTAACTGCAACTGTTGTGTGAAGATGCGGGAGCATTGCTTCTATCCCCTTCTTCATTTTAGCGTCAGAAGCACCCGCATACATGTATTGTTCTATGTTTTCTCTTCTGATACTAAAGTCACTCAAGCCATCAGTTCGTTTCTTCATTCTGTATGCTGCAAGTCCACCGCCACCTACTCCAAATAATGCCGCACCTAACAAAAGCATCAACCATCACATGAGAGATCTGATTTATGTATCAAGTATTGAATCAAGGGTCACGAGCTTACCTGCTTTGAAAGTTGCCAATACAGCCAGAATTGCGGTAGAAGATGCAGTGCCAGCACCAGTAAGAGAAGCCAATCCACCGATGCCAGCAGCAAGTGCAGGTGCCGCCAATCCACCCGTGACAGCAAAGACTGTTCCAAGACTAATCGAAATCAAGACAAAGCTCTCTTGTGAATGCCTATAGAAACGATCAAAGTAGGAAATAAGAGAGCAGATACTCACGTCAGACCAACACCAGCAATCTTCAAGCTCCTCAACGCTTGCTTCTTACGATGAGACGTCCAATAAGACGCACTCTCGGAAGGAACATCTTCCCCATTCTGATTTTGATCATTTCCATCACTTCTCGCCTCAGAACTTTCTCCATCAACCGAGTCTTGTACATCTTGTCCACTCTCCTCTTCAGTAGCCTTCTTCAACATTTCTACAACATTCATAAACTTATTCTTCTGTTCCTTCTCGCGTAGCTTACGTTCATGTTCTTCGGCCATGAGAAAACGAACCACGTCGATTGCGACTATACGTTCTATTAGCTCGTATTTGCGTGAGGCGAGGAATTTGGCGTTTAGTTGACGTTTGGCTTGTTGTGCTTCTTTTTCTTGTTGTTGTAATTGGAGTTGGTGCTCGTGGTCAAACTCTACTTGATTGAGTTCATGTTCTTCTGTTTCATTGCTGTCGATGGCGTTGTCTGATTGTTGACTTGTCTGATTTTGTTTGTTGTCATTATCATCGACACCAGGATCAACAGATTGCTCGGCGGTTTCATCAGAAATCTTGTCTTCCTTTATAGGATCTGCCTCAATTCTGTCTTCGCTTTCTGATACTGCCGATTCTTCTTCATCAGTTTCATCTGTCAGCAGCAAGTCAGAGTCCATCTCCTCAATGGATGGAAACTCGTCAGATTGCTGCTGCTCTCCTTCCTCCTGCTGCTGCTCCTGCTGCAGTTTATCATCATTCTGTTTCTCATCCACCAATCGCTGTGTACTCCCCTGCGTCTTCCCGAGCAATGCAAACTTCTCCGAAGATTGCTTATGCCACACTGTACCAAAAATGGCTTCTTTACCAATGACATGCTCCTCTACAAATGTTTTAATGTTGGGAATATTCCAAAGGGTGACCTCATCTATATCGTACAACACTTTGGTTTGGCTAGTTTCTTGATGTGCCACTTCTTCCGACTGTGACTGTTGCTCCTTTTCATAGGCATCCACACTTTGGAGAATGGCACGCGTCAACACATCGACGCAACTCATTTTGAGTACGTGTCGAACTCTGCCGTCAAATCCCGCCGCTGACTTTGTTGCATTCACATCTTTGTCATCCGTAGTATCTTTCGTCTCACGAGCATCATCTGAAGGTGCAGATGCCATCAATACAATATGAAACATGAGCATAGCCGTGCATTTCATCATTGAATTAATCTGCTCCATGCCATCCTCTCCTCCCGATTCTCGAACATCATCATTGTCATTCTTTGACCAGTCGGTACGATCACGAAGAGAGGCAGCTCTACCCAATATAGCCATCATTTGGATCTCCTCCTCCATTCCTTGGAGGGATGCAAAGAATTCCTCTTCTTCCTCATTGTTATTACTATACTTCGAGTTATTGCATTCTTGACTACTGTCAGAATCAATAGGTTCGAGCAGACCCAAACCACGAACAGCCATGGGAACCAACCCCTCCTGTAAGACATTCTGCCATCGATTGAATGCCTTGCTGTTCATTTGTTTAATGATTGTCGTGGCTGAACTATTGCCTGCAGTGAGGGATTTAATCATGGAACTAGATGATTCTGTTGTTGCATCTTGATCGTTGGGTGCAAATTGACTTTGGACGGCGTCGGCATGATGAATTATGGAGTTTAGGAGCTGCATTCGCTGGTGTCTGGTTGGGACGGATGTTGTGGCGAAGGATTTTGTTGATTGTTTCTTGGAGAGGATGTAGTCATCTTTGTCTTTTGTGAGGAGTGGATTGGAGCTGTTGGAGTTGGTGTGGGAGCGGCTGCTCCCTTTGGAGTTTTTCCAGAATTTCATGTTTATGTGCAAACGCTGCAAGGGAGCCTATCTATCACCTCTAACGAGAGAGAGCCAATGAGACGGTGAAAGTCGAACTATTGCAAATGCTGTCTGTTCATCTGCATTGGAAAACGAGGTGCGCGTTCTGTGTAGTTGAGAGATGTGAGAGTTCGTTCGGAGAGGAGAGGAGAGCGAGGAGAGGAAAAAGAGAGAAAAGATATAGAAAAAAGAGAGAGAGAGGAATGGCCGAGATTTCCCGCCATATCTTTAGTGAGAGCAGAACAACAAAGGTATTATGCTTACAACACTATTGTATTACCTACCTTCATGTCAACCCTCTCTCTTCGAGTTCTCATTTTACTCCTCTCTCGCTCCTGCCTTCCTCTCCTCTATCGCTCCCGCTCCTCTGCTAGCACCTTACTTAGATATGAAAGCCAACATTCCGAAGACCTCGCTCATATCTATCAGCATTATCGCAGCACATTCCTATGCCGACAACATATCCATCTGCATAGATGACCCATCTCAACATCAGTGCACAAACCCAAACTCCAGATTCACATGCGGCCTCTACCTAGCACAAAGCACCATCCCACACTCAGGCCTCGGCGTGTTCACCGGCATCCCTCACTCTCCCGGTTCCTCCATTGCTCCACCCGAAATCTCCCATCAATTATTCATGCAATTCAATGGTGAACAAACACCGTTTTCGAACCCCATGATAATACACGATTATACGTGGGCTTCGCATGTTTCGGGTGCCACATGGGAAGGAGAGGTGGAGACATTGATCCCTGGTCTTGGTATGGCTGCCAATAGCTTTTTACCCATGGCCAATGCCTTTAGTATTATGGGTTCTATTGATTCTGCCGGGGTGAACACTGATAAGGATGGAATTCAAATGGGGCCTGGATCCGGTGCATTTAGTCCGTATCATGGGCTGCAGTATCTAGCCGAAAGGGCAATGGGGGTAGGAGATGAAGTCTTTGTCAATTATGGTGATCATTATTTTAGAGGTCGACCGAATGTATATGGATTGGTGCCTTTGACGCCAGAGTTTCAGACTGCAGATGAATTGTTGACAAAACTTTGGAGTGCGTTGAATTCATCTCCAATCTTGAAGAGTTTGATGCTGGATCACGGAGAAGAGGCACATATTGAGCTTGATAGAATATGGAATGTGTTTCGCAATGATTTTGTCACCGACCAACGAGTGAGCAATGCTCTACCATCTTCTGTGGCAGATATTCCTCGAGCAGCGATGCATGGTACGCCATTCAACTTTTTACGCGGCAACAATCCACGGTCTTTGGAATGGCTAGAGACAAATGGATATTGTATGGATACATTGAATGTTGGTAGATCGAATATAGCCCATGCTGGACGTGGAGCCTTTGCCAAAAAGGCATTTGTGGAAGGCGAAACAATATTGCCACTTCCCATGTTGCATATTGATCGAAGTGCTCTAGACATTTGGCGAAACGGGGAGTTGTATTCAAAGCAGTTGATTCTCAATTATTCATTTGGACACAAAGATTCGTCATTGCTACTGTTTCCGTACTCATCGAGTGCCGGTTTTATCAATCACGGTGGCAAAGAGGCCAATGCCAAGGTTGTATGGGCCGAGACGGATCCTACCGGGTTTCATCAAAAGGAATGGAAGTCAATGTCTCCACGTTTAATATTGGACATGAAGCATACAGGTCTGTTGATGCTTGTGGTTGCAACTCGACCGATTCAAGAGGGTGAAGAAGTTACCATTGATTATGGCGATGAATGGCAAGATGCATGGGAGAGACATGTCGAGGACTGGGATTCCTCAGGTATATATAGATCAGCCGCTGAACTGAACGAGTCAGAAAAGGAAATCAAGACCGTATTTGAAGGCTCTTATCACCCGGTAGCTACTGCTTGTCATTACAGATATCAAGGCGCGATGGAGTCAGACGAACCTGCTGACGATGATGAAGATGACGACGATGATGTTGATGTTGATGATGATGATGGGGCGGTGACACTTGATGATATACCCTGGATAGAGGCTGAAGCAACACAATGGCAAGATCTTGGTGGCAGACATACCATGAGCGGTGATAACTTCAGGCCATGCGTTGTACTTGCAAGGCATCCTGCTTCATCCATCGATGAGGAAGATACTTACACTGTGAGCATGTTCAACCGAGGTGGACCTTACGAGTTTGACAAAATACCGTTAGACAAGCCTCATTTTGTCAAAGGTATTGCTCGAAGAGCAATTTTATTCGTCGATATCCCTGAATCATCGGTGCAACAAAATGCCAAGACTTTTCGCCATGAGATCGGTGTGTTTGATGAGTTATGGCCAGAAGCATGGAAGGATAAAACACTGAAAAAGTTTTATCGCAAGTCCAGTTGATTGTATCGTGATAGCTGTATAATGTGTCTTAACAGGTCTTAACAAATGTTATTGAAGTACATCTAAATCAAACAAGAAGAAAGTTACACCAATCGATCTGCACATCTTATAACAAAACTTCACTCTGAGAAGTTAGGTTGCCAAGTAGAATCATGCCTTCCAGCCAAATTGTATGGATTCTCTGTCCGAACAGGGGGAGAAGCAACAGGCATTCCCAAACCAGTGCTATGGCTTAGTCTTTCGAATAAACCGCCAGGGATGGCAATGGAACGATTGTTCTCGCGATTATTCAGTGACTGGTAGCCAGACTCTTGTGTTGGTGACACATCTAGTTCATTCGCTCTGTTTCCATCAAGAGGCAAGTTGCTTCCTCGAACACTGTCACCATAGACCAAACATCTCTTGATAGCATCATACAAAGGTTGCGCCGCAGGTGGGCTTGGAACACTGCCATTCAACAACTCTTCGGCACTGACCGTTCTGCCATAAAACTTTTCATTTACTCTAGGCCTCGTGACGACAACCCTCCCATCCATCGAAACACCTGCATACAACCCTTTTGACAAAGAATACGTATAAATCGGCGCCATGGCCGTTCGCGACGCTGCAAGATCCGCCTCTGCACTACGCCCCACCGGCCCCACCGCCGCTCCAACATCCACACCAAGTTGAATCGATGCATCCTGTGTCGAAAAGAGCCACACCGCTTCCTCCGTCATCAATAAAAAGATATGATCCGATACCTGAGCACCAATCAATGCACCCCAACTAAAACCAGCCAGACCCAAAGCACTCGGTGCAGACCATGTCATCCTATCCTCGCCCTCCAGCGATGTCCTGGCCACGACCAATCCAGTACCAAATTCGACACCGGCAAAGCCCAATCCACCCTTGGCACACGTAACAATCGCTATTCCTTTTGCCTTTCGTAACAACCTGCTGGGGATATGAACCTTGTCTACATTCCTCAATGTCAAATCCACCTTGAAATTATCTCTACAAGGATCAGCATACCTCGGATCAGGATAGGATAGTACATCCAAATCATTGTTGGATACAACCGTTGTTAATGGGATTTTATTTCTGGAAGATGGTAACAAATTACTCAATGCATACGCCGCTTTACGAACTTCATGTCCCAAGGTAAACGCCAAAGGACTGTTGCACAAGGATCGAATGCCATCACCGTCATTTATATAATTGTATCGAGCGGCATTACTGTTCGTTTGTCGTAATTCTTCTTGCAAAGGGGATAATTGGAGACGGCAGTCGTCGCATGTTCTTTGGGGGAGTCGAGCTTGCTGCATTCGATATTCTAATGAGGGGCTGTTGTTGTTGGGAAGGTACATGTGAGATTCTGTGCTGGCAATGGTTCGTAGTACTAAAGAGGAGGGAGGGATAAGGCTGCGAGTACTACTGCAGGATTGGCAGAATACAAAGCCGCAGAGGCGGCAGTGGTGACGGCGTTGGAAGGCGTCGAAGGGGCAGTGGCAGGATTTGCAGGTGGTCGAGGTGAGGTCGGATTGCCAGGAGGAGCTGTGGGGTGAGGAGTCATCGTCGTGCGAGATGGATGTGGCATCACCTGGGATGGGAGGGAGGGTGACGATGGTGGGAGAGTAGATGTCGCTGTCTGTGGATGGTTGTTGCTGATTGCTCATGTCGACTCTTTGACTCAAATGAGGAGAGAGACAGCATTTTACCTTTGAGATCCAATAATCTCTTGGCTCAATCAAATATAATTAACTAATACGGGCAGGTATTTTCATGGATTTGTTAACTTAGCCTCATCATCCATCAGCCCTCCCCTCATTAGATACTATTCATCATACCCATCCCAGTTTGCATCTTAGCTGATAGAACCATACACAAGACAGGATATGATGCGATCTACAACAAAGGAGAATCGCAAAGGACACGCTCGAAGTTATAACCACAATCGAAAAACAATCATATCGCTACTGACATTGATTTGCACTTCATTTCTCGCATGGTACTTCATTCACAACTACAATCAAAAACGAACAGGCCATGCAATTGTAGACCAGCTTGGCGCAATATCCAACAAGCCACTTCGGCGAATCGAATACGGAGCACAATCAACACCGTTAGTCATGATACAATCCAAACTAGACGACAATCTACTGCAAAGAATCTTCCAGGAGCATCTCTTTTCATGCAGCGAAATCGAACTGAATTCCTACCCTGGACTGGATAATCGAGTGAAGGAGCCAGTTTACGTCTATGAAGGGTACTATCACAGTTTGCCTACAAGTCAAACGGTTTATTCTAAGAATCCAAATCCAATGATTGGTACTGACTTTGATAAGCCTGCAGCTAGTCCGTTCACTAGAGCTTTTTATGAAGCATTTCGTGTTGTTAATAGGGAGATCTTTGATACTCTCACACACAATCTTCTTGAAGCATCAACTTACAAAGATACAGGGGCAGAAGATGTATGTTATGTACTGGCACAGTGGATTGACAAAGGCTATCATTTCGGAGATTTATCAATACAAATACACTATGGGAAGGGAAATGAACAAAAGCTTAAATCTGGTGTGGCTTGGCATCAGGATGCCGAGAACTCATTACTGCATCTTGCAGTTACATTGCGAGGTGAACGAGTCCTACATTCAAAGAGGATTCAGAGGGATGCCAACAACCTACGACCTGTGGAGAAGAATGAAAGACCAAAAGAAATACTAGAGACTCAGCAACAGGGAGATGTATATTTAAGCTCCTCAACCTTGATGCAGCATGCTCCACAGTTCTTTGATACAGATTATGCAACGAGAGTGATTGCAATTCATGCTAGGATTCTATATACTTCGGAGGAGGTGAATTATTTTCGTAAGGTTAGAACTGAAGAGTCTTGGGATAAGCTGACGAATATTTTGGCTGAGACTCTCGCTGCCGCTGATTTGAAAGTGCCGTCTTTGGCTAAGGTAGAAGCACGTCTCCAGTCAGCCGCAGTGCAAACATAATTTTCTACAACTAAGGGTCTTCTATCATTCATAGAGTTCGATAAGTGAGAACGGGACAAGGATCTATACCTTCATTGTCATTTTGCCAGCCTTTTTTGGTGGCGTATCGTCATCATTTGTATGGACATAAAAAGCGATATCCGGATCTACAATTGAAATATACATTAAAATATACCAACCGTCATCTCGAAGAAGTTTAAAAATGACATCTGAACCATCCCATATCCCGGTTTTAACATACTGGGGTACTCCATCACGCTTGCCATGTTCAATGTACAACCCGTTCACTTGAACAATACCGGCCCCACTGACTTTAATAGTTCCATCAGGCACTTGTGCATCACTGTTAATACTTTCATTCAACAGATGAGACTTGAATTTCATTTGTAGAACTGAAATTTTCTTTTCCATAGACTTATTTTTTCCCTTTGATTCAATTAACTCTCGCTCTACCTTGAAAAGTTTACTCTTCACATCTGCCAACTTCTTGTCAAAGTTACTTTGTAGATCTTTCATCTTTTTCTCATAGCTTCATTGCATGAGGTTCATGTGGTACAGCAATCCACTTCCAGATAGGTGTCTCTCTATGTCTTTACGCTGGCACTGGTGGTTACATCCTTCGATATCACACGTAATGACTTTGAAATTGCAAAGGCTTTCGTGTTTTTGCAGATCTACACATTCGCCCACCCAATCACAAGTCTCCTCTCGCACTGCTGAACCGTCATCCCCCCTAGACCGCTTATTACTTGACCCGTCGTTATGTTGATCATCATTACTTCCATGCGGGCACTTGACTTGCATCGAACCAATCACCTCCTTTACAATAAAGGCAGGGTTAGTATCTGACACCGAGGCTCGACATGTCGGGCATGATTTGGATCTTATGCAAGGCTCGGCGCATTCGTTACAAAAGATATGTCCGCACTCTTTGAACGAGACAGCGTCTTTGAGTACATCATGGCAAATGGCGCATATGTAGCTGTCGGGTGGAGGCGTCGTAAAGATGTCAACTGGAAATCCCATTGTTTCAAGCGATAAAGACTCTGCGAGAGAGGCGCCTTGATTCCCGCCATTGTGGGCTCTCGTGGGCCATATTGAGTACACTGACCCACGAGAGAACTAATTGGCTCCACAAAGTCAAGCGGCCATAACAGTTGTTTCATGGTAGCTCCATCCAAAATGAAAGCATCAACGGCCATTAGAAGTTCATGGCTATTTGCTTTTGACTCTCTGGTTCTTGTAGCGGCAGTGTCTCTATGCTTCTCAAGACATCTACATCAGGCTGACGCACGGAGAACGGCAGCAGCCCAACGAACAAAATGTGCATTTATCACGCTCTCATCTCCATTACAACGAGCTGCAACCAGGCCGAATCAGCATAAATTGTTCTCTGTCAGAAGCTCTACAGACAGTCCGGCTGAAAACAGTAGTGAAAAGGTGGTGCGAACGAAGAGAGGTAAAAGTAAAAAGAATTTGCATGTCGAAGTTGACATGGCACCACCAACTGCACCCGCAGAGGAATCATTCTCAGCAGAAAGCGACGAAGATTTAGACGAGTTATTTGCAGCCCTATCGGCTCAAAAGGCACCAAAAGGTGATGACGTCAAACTTGTTGATTTCATTGAACAAAATGTTGGTATTCAGACAAAGAAACCACCCAGTAAAAAGTCAACTGACACAGATGACAGTACTGATGCTGCATCGCAATCTACATCTGATGAAGAGACACCAATGCCCGTACAAATCAATCATTCTACCATGATAATGGAAGAGCAACCTCCACCCTCTGTCACAGAAAAGGTAGGAGCACCGTACAATGTGGTGTGTACTCACATCACTGCTGATTTTGACACACTAGCATCAGCCATTGGGCTAGCCAAACTTTGGTCATTAGGCATATACACCGACGATGACGTTCGCAATGATAAAGCTGCACTGCCAACCTACGTAGTACTGCCTAGAGGTGCACATCCCGATGTCTCTCGCTTCCTATCGTTGCATAAACATTTATTTCCTATACGTTCCCTCAAGTCACTCCCAGGCTTGATGGATGATACGAGTGAAAATGATGGAGGGTTACAAAGAGTGGGCTTAGTAGATGCCCAACGTCGTGATCGTTTGGGCCCGGCTGAAATTTTATTAGACAAGGCATCGAGGGGAGTTACAATTGTGGATCATCATGTGGATGCTGAGAGTGATATTGATAGTAAGCATTATATAGTGGAGAATGTGGGGAGTGTTAGTACCATGATTGCTGAACGTTTAAAGAGGAATGGGGTTAGGTTGACAGAGGCCGAGGCTACGGTTTTGGCTCTGGGAATACATGGTGATACTGGAAGTTTGGTTTATGATTCAACGGTGCGTAACAGTGTTTGTTGATTGATTCGGATACCTCAGCACTACAACAGCAATTTCACATCCAACGCTGCTTTTGGTTCATTGAATCTGTTTGATAGACTGCAAAAGATGCATCCATGTTGGGCTGGTGTATGGAATTGGGAGCATCACAATCAGCGATAGCAGAGCATGCCAAGCCTACAATGAGCGACGAACAACAGCGTGTATTGACACAGTCTTTGATCAGTTTAAATACTACACACGTACACGGCGTGACAGTATCAACAGTACTACTAAGTGCCGATGGCTTCATTTCCGGTCTTGCATCTGTAGCCAAAGATGCATTAGATCTGAGCAGCAGTGATGTCTTTCTCCTTGCAGTTTGTTATGAAGCTACCCGAGCCAAAGGGGGTGGGGGAGGCAAATCCAAGTCAAAAGGCAATGACAAAAAAACTGATGATCAGGTACAAAAGACAAAGCGTAGTACGGTCAAAGCTTTATCTTCACGTCAGAGTGCAGACGGGACGAACAGCAACTCTAATCTCATGTCACAAATGATTAATTCAGACAGCTGGAAGGGAGGAGAAACAGCACTGAGACGACAACGCCTTGCATCTGATTTTGCAATACATGATGTTGATGGGTCTGGTTTTCTTGATAGGAAAGAAATCGAGCAGGCTCTTCGGGAATCTGGCTACTTTATATCCAGTGTAAGTCATAGTGTTATGGGCTCTATCATTGATCATTTACTCAAGCTAACATCTTGATCTACGTGCGCCCAGGAAAACTTGGATGCAATGATTGATGCAATCGATACGAATGGAGATGGCAAGATATCATTTGATGAATTTGTCACTTTTTACGCTGACATGGAAGAAAAGGGTAGACTTGAGGAATTTGCCAATTCAGAAGAGAAGGCTGGCAAGCCACCGCAGACAATGACTATCATTGGACGAGTCAAAGCTGGTGTGAATGTTCGAAATGTCAACTTGAAGTAAGTATATATGTGTTGCCCTTTATGATACTACATCAAGACTCTCATTTTATCATTTCTCTCAAAGCAAACTTTTTCAGCAATTCAATGGTGGAGGTCATCCCAAGGCTGCATCTGCGACAGCTAAAGTAGCAGATGATCATGAAGCAAGTGAACTTCTTCAGCGTTTAGTCGATGAGTTAATTGATAAGGGCTTGGACAAACAGCTAACAGTAGGAGATTTCATGCAGAGTCCAGGTATGACTTTTGTATTCACAGTACTTAAACAGCTGACTCAAACTGATTGATTCCATCATTTCTTCATTCTTCATAGTTCTCTCTGCCAAGCCAACAATGACAGAGAAACAAGTCGAAGACCTATTTGTTCGATATGATGTAAGGGCTCTACCGGTTGTAAATGACGACAATGAGGTGATTGGACTTGTGTCATATAAAGAAGTTACAGCAGCTAAGCAAAGGCTACTTAACAAACAAGAGAAACGTGTGCGACAGTTGGAGAAAGCAGCTGAGATGGGGAAACCTCCACCCGAGGCACGTCCTCTTGAGAGTGCTTTGAAGGGGTGGATGAAGCAGCACGTTCAGATTATCGAAGCAAAAACAACAATGAGTGAGGTCGAGCAAATACTTCTTGATACAGATGGTGAGAAGTTGTCTCTCATACATTAACACTTTACATTTGTCAGAGCTGACCCCTAACATTTCCATCGTATATCTTTCAATTGCATCAGTTGGATGTTTACCTGTTGTGGCCGACAACACAAAACACTTGATAGGAATGGTCACAAGAACAGACTTATTACGGCAGCACAGATATTACCAATCGCTACACTATCATAACAAGGGATTCTCGGATTCAATAGCAGCTAGAAAGCCTATCATTGAACTGCGTAAGAAGCTGAAGAAATTTGATGTAGAAAACGAATAGGCTTAATCAGAAGTAAATTGGCACTTTAAAGGAGTTGACACATCATTGTGCATTGCCATCTTCTATCTACCTCATTTTCATAATACATCCTCACTCTCTCGAGATAAAAGGATGCTAAAGGTACGCTTAGGTTCTCCGTCATATTAATTACCTGTCATAAAAATAAACCTGCAACTGTCTCCTCCTGATCTGTATCTTCTCAGCTCCTCAGCGGCAGCCGTGCACTATCACAGTCGTTCACAACAGATCTCACAATTTCATGAAGTTGTTCAGTTTACAGTTACGTCAAATGTTTGTTGGTGCAGCGATGGCTCTCAGTCAGACGCACAGTAGCGCAGACATCTCGAGTTCCCCCGAGTTTGCGACAAAGTTATTCTCGGCGCTTTGCACTGATGAATCGACGAAGGGAGAAAACATACTCATTTCACCTCTATCAATTATTCAAAGTCTGGCTCTGATAAAAGATGGTGCGACAGTGCAGACTGAGAATCATCAGCAGCTGGCTTCTCTCTTTGCGGATCCAGTGTTAGAAGCAGCTCATAGTTTGCACAGGAGCTCAATTGGTGGCATCTCTGACAAACAAAAGAACGGCGTTAAATTGACTATAGCAACGTCACTGTGGGCAGATTCGATAAAACAATCATACTGGGAGCTAGCGAAGACAAAGCATTTTGCTGATGTATTTCCACTACAGAAGCAACACTTGTTCGTATCCATCAATAAGTGGGTGTCAGATCATACACACGGAATGATCAAAGATCTATTTGATCCATCTACTCCGGTGGATCCAAATATGTTGGCTGTTCTAGTAAACGCGGTGAATTTCAAAGGAAGCTGGTTGGAGAAGTTTGACGAAAGCAAAACTTCTGATGGAGAGTTTTACAGTAAGGCAAGCAATCTACCCGCAAGATTCATGTCTGCGTCCCGCAAAATGCAAGTAATAGAGTATGCCAAAGAGTTGGGTGGTGCATCAGTACTTGTACTGGATTATGGAGAAGGGGATGCGGTGGGAAGTCCTGAATTCTCCGCAGCTTTCATGCTTCCGGCCGACTCAAGCGAGGAATCAATGAATGCATTGATTAGAGGTCTATCGCAACCAATGTCAACAATCCTGTCAAAAGCAATTAGTTCCGATGTGAGACTGAAGCTGCCAAGGTTCAAACTGAAATTCGGTCCTTCGTCACTGAAAGATGCTCTGCAGAAACTGGGAATGACACATGCATTCGACAGTACTCAGTCTGAATTGTTCAACGAAATGTCGAACGACCCAAACACATATGTCGACGATATCTTTCATGGAGCTGCAATGGAGGTGACAGAGGAAGGAACAGTCGCTGCTGCTGCCACAGGAGCGGTTATGAAAACGAGAAGCATTGTAATCCCGTTTGAGTTGACTTTCAATCGGCCATTTGTTGTCGCAATTGTTCATAGATCTTCAGGATTGCCTCTTTTCTTGGGAAGAGTCGAAAAGCCTGAGCTCCTGTTTGGCAACAAAGATGTAGCGGATGAGTTATAAATAGTCCATTGGCCTCTATAGCATCTATGATCAAGTTTCATCGACTTTGCAATGCAATTATAGCTTAAGATCTTGTTGTTTCATCTTCGTCTTCAATAATCTGAATAAATGGGAGCTGTTAGACATACCAACTAGAACACCTATTTCATCTTTTGCAAAATGAGATCAAGCTTCTTGTTCGTATCTACCATACTAGCTTCCAAAGTTGTCATTCCAACCTCTAGTGATTTCAGCAAAGAGTTATCTACACCATCACCATCTTCTTCAGACTCCTCACCTCCAATAATGTTCATGTATTCCTCATCAGATGTACTAATATCACCATAGCCTTCTACCGAATCATTGTCACTGCTGCTGCTACTAGTATAGTCATTGTACTCTTCTCCACGCTGCCTCGCCATCATCTTTTTCCTTGCTTTCACTCCCAGTCTTTGAGCTTCAGCTTCAAAACCCCAAGTCAACATCGACGCTGGGATTGCAAACATTGCCACTGAAAACATTCCAGTCATCAGCACAACGATTTGGGTGTACCAGGGCAGCTCCCCAGAAGGACCTCCTTGTCCAGTAAGCATGAGTAAGCTAAGGACCATGGTAGAACCAATACTCTCGAAATCGGCCGCATCCTCCACCATCTTGACGTCATCACCCCTGGGTCTCAAGTGATACATTGCAATAGATGTGAATAACACAAGGTAGAGACCCAGAAGACCAGCTACAATCATAATTTCTTGGTTGAAGTAAAACACTCTAACGACCGCATCCATGGCTTTACTGTAAGAGCTTGTCCGAGTGATTCGAAGGAGACGAAAGATCCTTAGGTAGGTCAACGTTGGCATTTGATATCCTGTGCACAGTTCAATAAAGAATGGCAAGGTGGCAAAGCTATCTAACATGGCGCTTGCTGTACACAGATATCTTAGCCGTCCTCGGATAGGTCCGCGCTTGCCATATTTTCTCTGGAGAGTAAAGTGTGCAAAGTTAAACAAATGGATATGGACTAAACTGATTTCGTAGGGTCAACTATAACAACTCACCTGTTCAGTACAAACAACCAACCTCGAAATATACTCCACCATAAAGATACTAGAGGTGATACATTCTGCATAATAGAATAGAGACGATCCCTCAAACTTTGGCTCGGTAGACACAATATAGAAGACCACATCTACAAGAATCACAAGTGTAATGAACTTTTGGAAGCATCTCGCAGAAGAAGCATGACTCTTGGGATTGAGATAATCGTATACAGCCGAATGACTATGTTCGGGCTTGGTTTCTACCTTTTTCGCAGCAGCTTTTGGCTTTGATCCAAAGATTGATTTGTATGTCCCAGCATGTTGCTTTTGACGTCGTTGTTCGAGGATTTGTTGTCTCACTGCAAATCTAAGTTTGCCTCTTTCGGACGCACCAGATCGACTCGCTGCTGCATCGTACTGCGTCTTTGGCTTGTTCGATCGCTGGGCAACCTCGAGCAGAGGGTTTCTCTCGATTGTTTCCTTCTGACCTCTGCATGTTGTTACCATGGTCGAGAGTCCTCCTCTCTACTTCCTTTCATCTCTTACTTCTCCCCTCGATACGTGTTTCCCGCCAAAAAGCAAAAAGCAGTGCTGAGTGCTGCATCAACTCAACTAACAAATCAATCTGCAATATTGGTACTGCAGCAACACGCTGCAACACTGCTGCGGAGCTGCAGAGAGCCTCATTCGCCCTGATGCCTCGCTCTGATATCATGCCAAGACCCGCAGCGATCATTTATACAGCCAGCATACTCTGCTTGCTAAGCTCATGCGCAGCCTTCACATTTACGCCACGAGCAGTGCAGTTGCGGCACGAGACCTCTTCTGCATCCAAATTGAATCTTAGCAGCGAAAAAGACCAAGATAATGGCAAAGTTGAGTTGAAGTCAAACAATCCACTGGAACTTGCTGCATGGTACGGAGTCGAAGCATTCGGGAAGCTGTTCAATAAGAATAATGACAGCAGTGTAAATGGTAGAATTGGTGATATTGACCTGACAAAGTCACCTACATCCATGAAAGAGACATTAGAAAGGATCCAACTTGACAATGATCGATATTACTTTCTATCTGGTGAGGTGGATCGGTTGATTTATGATGAAAACTGTTTGTTTGCAGATCCATTTGTTTCATTCAATGGTGAGTTGGAACTTGGAACTGCTTTCATGCCAATAGGAAGGTAGTTTGCATCGATGATATCACTGACGCTACGTAAAAAATATTGCAGGAAGGGACAGGTTCATTGATAATTTGTCAAACTTGGGTTCATTCATCACAAACTATAATGCCAAGATGATCAGATATGACGTTAATGATGATGGAAGTGAGGTCAATACTAAGGTTAGTTGTCTACCTATGAACTATGCCAGATAATCAATCTGCAGTATTCCTGTGTAACTCGTGGTGTATTATACTCACTACAGGTTATGGTAAAGATTGAACTGAATTTGCCATGGAAACCCGTACTTGCATGGCCTTGGGGTGTTAAATATGGCATTGATCCTGAGTCTTACTTAGTTACATCACATAAAGAATCGTGGGATATTGAACCTTTGGAGGTGAGACAATTGCAACTCCAATATCTTGATTACTAGCCCAAAATGTGGTTCAATTCTCACCACATTGTAACCACGAACTCATCAATTCTAGGGAGTGAAGCAAATATTCAGGAAGCCCACCGTGAAAATCAGTCAATGAACAAGAAACTGAAGCTGATCTTCTCAAGAGCTACGATCATCTACTAAACTTTAATTGTCACAAACGCAAGCCAATAACAAAACTTATTCTGTATCATCAATCACATCCCATTCCTTCACCAAACTTGCATCCT
Organism: Cyclotella atomus; assembly: GCA_036939935.1. Taxonomy (NCBI): domain Eukaryota; phylum Bacillariophyta; class Thalassiosirophyceae; order Thalassiosirales; family Thalassiosiraceae; genus Cyclotella; species Cyclotella atomus. The sequence continues at coordinate 29,502 of JALLPI010000002.1, read as the reverse complement.
CCTCATCTGATTCTGAAGAAAGTCTCACAGGAATACCAATCTCATTTCGCCTCAAAATGGGTATTGTATACGGTGGATTGTACTGAAATATCACATGCGGCACGGTCTCACCGTGAGGGACATCAATTTCAATACCATCAATTGCCAAGGATGTCAACAATGCATCCTTCTGTCGAGCCACTTCTCCTTCAGTAACAAACCCAGTAAACTTTGCGACAGCCAGCGTAGCAGGAGGGATATCTTGAATTTTAACCGAGCCCTTCTCGTTGAATACTTCGTCATTCTCAGCCTGTGGCTTTGGAAAGCTGTCAACCCCTCCCCCTCTGACACTGTCCCTCTCCTTTAAGTAAAATCTCATCTCCCCAGTTGAAGTGGTTGTTACTGGAGTAGTCATCTCCATAACCTCCTTCTCATCATTTGCCCCAAACAAATATGCGGCTAATGCATTGAATGCCTCTCCACCGGATGCCAAGTCGTCCATTGTGTAGGGCTCGTCCACCTTGGTCATGGATGTAGAAGCAACAGTGTATCCCTCGTACTCACGAATCTCATACCCTTCCTTCTGTGCTACAATGCGATAGGAAGGTCCAGCCAATCCCTCGGGTGTTTCTGAAAAGATATTCTTTGCCTCTTGTGCCAATTCGGCGGTTTGCTCCTGAATTCGTGTGATGCTTCGAAGAGGATCACCTGCTTTGATATCATTTTGGAGATTGTCGAGATTCTTTTTAGCTTGACTTTGCAAGGCGTTAAAGACTCGAGACCCAATTTTTGGAACCACAGTCGGAAAATCCTCTACAAGTACGTCAATCGGTGACTTGGGCGTTTTGATGGATGAGGATTTGTTTGCCGATGCAACTACAGCAGCTATGCCTGGGAGAATATCACTGGTAATTTGTCTTGCTACTGCCCGTGAACCCTGCTGCAGCCTCTTCCCCGTGGGTGTTAGCAGCCCATCAATCTTGAAATAGATACGAGAAGATTAATTCAGTATACAGGCACGTATCAAACCATAAAAAGAAATTACGTGATCACCGCTCACCTTCCTCTCTCTCAGAGCAGTCCGAACACTGTCCTGAATCTTATCCCCCGAATTCAACAAATCGCTCAGTAAAATCTGCCGTTCCGCCACGGAAGTATCCGGTGCCAACAGCAACTCAAGGCTCTCTTGCCAAGAGGACTCCCGAGCAGCCGCAGACGTGGAATCTTTATCTGCAAAAATGGCAGATTCGTCAATAGGTTTTGTCGATGACGAAAAGTCTGGGACCGATGGAGGCTTTTCGGTCGCTTTTGTGGATAAGTTAAGGAGTGTCGATTGGGAATTGGATCGGATATTGTACGGCTGATGGATTTGGAATGCAGTTGATAGCGTGCCGTTTGACAGAAGTAGGATCAATCCGAGTCTGAGAATCATGCTCTACGGAAGTTTTTGACAATTAGAAATCAGTTAGAACAGAAGCAGCGAGGGATCTCAATGGAGGATATGTTGTGCTTGGAAAGAATCGGTTGATTTAATTAAACGGTTGTTATTGGTCGGCAAATCTTGTCATGTTGTTGAAGCAGAGGAGGATTTATTAGGATTGATTTTGGATTTTTCTCCCGCCAAAATTTCCCGCCATTCTTCTCTTTTCTCTTAAAGAACAACCAGACGTGATGTGATGGAAGGCAGATCATAGGGCCGGCTATCTTTCAATATTATTAGAGACCGCTTAACATCTGCTGCCCACTCGACAATGAACAATCAAGAAAACGACGCCGAAGAGCAAGAACTTCTGGCCCTCGAGTCTCTCGACGATTACATCCGCCGGCGTGGAATCCTACCCCACATCGAAGAACGCAACGGAGAATTCAACGGCCTGACACGCGATGAGGCCGCACAGCAGTTAAACGAAGAAAAAAATTATTTAGAGTCAGTCATTTGGAGGCATTTCGATGAAGAACACATCGAGGATGGGAAGAATGTGCATGATGCAAGTTTGAGTGATTACCAGCAATCCGATGCGGAAGATGAGGCTGTCCTGTTGATACTGTTGGAAAACAATGGGACTCGTACTGCAAAAGTCAAGCCGTTGATTTCTCTTTGCGAGACTGTCAGAAGAGCAGTCATTTCAAGATCACGTTTTGGTGTTGCCAAATCTGTTGATGATCAGAATTCTATCGAGAAGAAGCATATATTGGAGTTGTCACTGGTGGAATTTGATTCAACTGCAGTCATTCAATTCATTGATGTGATAGTTTCTCTATATTATCACAACTTGTCCATTGAGAGTAGTGGGACAGACTCTGAAAGTAACTCATGGAGTAATAAGACCAGAAAGCGCCGCATCAATGCAGAAAAGAAGCATGTGCTCTATCTTATTAACAACAACAAAATATCCGATGAGCACATTGTCGAGTGTCTCCGAATTTCACACTATCTGCAATGCAGAATCTTGTTGGATGTTCTGGCCTCTGTGTTGGAGTCATCCATAGACTCTCAGAATTGTATGTCCATCTGCTTTTTGGCTGATTTGTACAATTTGCAAGCATTATTCGAGGCAAGTGTGAACCATGTGGTGGGTCGATTGGATGCGTTGCAGGGGACTTCCAACAACGACACCGAAGATAGGAACAAAGATGAAATATCTGAAGACGAAAGGCTGCAGCAAGACCTTTGGAAGTCTCTTCCACACGAATTAAGATCACGTATATTGACAATGAGAAATGTTATGCGATCATCTGTCATTGGCAGAGGGTCCAAGGTATCAGGAGTATTCTTTTCCAATGGTGATGAATTCTTGGCAATCTTTAGAGAGACCATCTGTGACCTGCGGGAACGACTTGCAGAGGCTAGAGAGCGAAGAGATGAAGTCATTCGCGAACGTGAAGCAGAGTGGGAAATAAGACGACAAAGACGTGGTAGATGGTTTGATTCCAGTGAAGAGGCCAAGCAATCATTTGTGTACAGTGGTGATGTGGAGTATGCCTTGAGTAAGATTGAGAAGCAAGAGCAGAGGATTAAGACTCTTGAGACTTTTTATCAAGAACAGAAGCTTATCTTTAAGAATAGTAGCTTTGGGGACTCCAATGTTGTCTTATGAGAAGAACAATGTCAGCAGTCGGGACGAAGAAATGATTATCTATCTGGAAGCGTGCTTCAGCAAACCATCTCCTTCTAATGAATGCATCCTCTAGAACTCATTCCATTCAAAAAAGTGCTCGCTCTACGAATGAATTTTTAGGTATCCTCGCGACCAGGATCACTACTGGGACCGCCTCATCAACAAGAACACAACGAAATGAAAATGCTCCTATTCCATAAAAAAAGTGAGTCGACCAAAAGATAACACCACGGCTCAAATAACGTACATTGAACTCCTCCACAGAAATGAACCTACTTAAACTTAAATTCCTCAATACAATTGTCTGCATTGTTACCACCATTTTATCTTGAGCAATGCAGTGAACGCGAAGAAGCAGTTCCTACGTCATAGGTCTCGAGTAGTACCGCATATTTCCAAAACGACTGCGATGTATCTGTAGCGATCACAGTTTGGGACCATGGGCTAGACTTTTTCCCCGAGTCTTTCATCCTCGCACCAGGCGAGAGTAGTGACGATTTGGATTTCACAGGCGATTACATCTATGTTACTGGAGCCAAGGCGAGTACTCAAGGTGGACCAATCAGGTATGGAGTAGATGAAAATATGCTGTCCTGCACATGGTTATTCATTTCGGGCTTCTGTCCGATCTCAAGGCACGATATGGAGTCAGATGGTTTGGTGAAGGATGATTTCTTCTGCAACACGTAATTTTTTCCAAGAATTTGTGAAGAAGAGCTCTTGTAGAATCAAAGAGAGCGCTGACTTAGTGGGATTATGCCACCTGTTGTTTGGATGCAAGAAGCTGAGCCGAGATTCAAGCCACCATTGATCACAACAGTGACACAAAAGCTGGAAAGAATCTGGTTGTGCTGGATTTGCTTGACAAAGATTATTGTTGCATTGAAATGTATATAGCTTACCAATACTGAATCAGTTTTTCTAATGACGAATGTTTGAGTTTAAGGTTAAGAGAGGTAAATAATCTGGTTTAAACACCTTGCCATCTAACAAATCCTAGAGGGTCTCGGCCTCTGATTCCTGAATAACATCCCACATTGATTTAAACAAAGTCGCCTGGCTATGTGTCAAATCAGTTGGCAGCTTGTCGGGATGAAGAAATAACTTTGATTTTCTGGAAGCGCGCTTCAGCAGCTCATTTAAACCATCTCCACTCTCACCAATGAATGCATCCTCTGAGAACTCTTTCCATTTGAAGAAGTGCTCGTGGCTCTCTACGAATGAATTTTTAGGAGGAAAAAGATTGGGTACATCAACCAAGAGAGATTCCAATGGTCTGAGCTTTTTGTAATTAGGTGCCACTCGAGACCATTGTTGGATTGCTTCTTTGAGATCTTTTGGGCCAGAACTGGAATTTTGTCTAGTTACCACGCCAGGTCCTCTCACTCGGTTTAATGTAGCACCGTGAGATGCACTACGCATATAGTTGACTTTGGGATTGGCTGGTGCATCTTCAAAGGACTGCATAGTGTTCCTTGCGTTCAAAGAGGGGTAAATGAGGTATCATTGTACTCAAGGGAAACAGGTGAAAGGCCTTCTTACCTGCGGTAAAATTGGTCGTAACTTTCACCATTGGAAGAAGCTTCAGGAGGTTTATGAACAAATGATGATACTGTCGCCCGACGAATGTGTTCGTGAGATGGTTCGTATCTTTTGCCATTCGAAAAAGCTTGAGGAGAATCCTGAGTAAATGACGATGACACTTGATCCATTGAACGTTTGGAGAGAGACTTGAAGGTCATCAATTTGAGTTTTTCAACATCAATCCAGGGACTTCTCTTGTTCTTAATAGGGTTCCATACATTCCTTTCCCTATCAACAATGTTCTGCAAGTCCTCAAAGAAACCATTGACATCAACCTTTGGATTTCTCAAGGACAAGGGATTGTTGCCAAGGAAGAATTCAATGCAGAACTCTCGTATCTCCTCCAACGTAAACGGTTTCTCGTCTAAATTATCCAGGATATCCGTACCCAAACCTGCTTCTCTGATCCTATGAATGCCTATGCCATAGCTGAACACAATGTTAGCTTTAGAGATTAGCTGCAACCAGCAGTATTTTACGAGTCATATGGAACTAACTCACCTCAGCCAAGGGTTATGGAGATAGACTTCCATTGCCTACTCAACATGAGATTGAAACATTAGACACATAAGACATGTGTGTATAGAAGAGATCATGGTGAGCACAACATCGTCTCTTACCTCCCCCCAGAAATCATCTAACACGTCGCTGGAAGATGATCATAAGTATAAAGGAAGAAGAAGCAAATATATGAGGCGAATCACAGTACTGTATCTTCTGCTTACCAATCAAATTTTATGTCCAATGAGCCAAAGAACTCCAGAACCTTGTCATCATCCGTAGTGAGCCGAAAGATGATTTTAACCGGTAACTCTGCTAGCTGGGCCAAGGAATCCATAAACTCTTTGACCACATGCCTCCCTCGTTCACCATTCTCGTCCGTAGGTACACCATGTGTACAAATAATAATGGCAACGTACTCATTTTTCCTTCTCAGTATAGCAGAATCCCGATCAAGGTACTTTGCAAGCTTGCGAAGATGCTTCGCCAGATGATTTACTCTTTTCTCAAGCCTTACATTATCCAGGCTCTGCATGATGTATTCTCGTTCGATCTTGACTTCATCCGGCTGTCCCCAGCAAACATTGAACTTGCATGGCACACCTTCACATTCGTTCAGCAACCTAAACTGTGTGGGTATCCACACTCGGGAAGCCATTTTTATGTGAAACTCCACGCACTGCGAGAGCTCATCCCAACGAGACACCCCATCTTGCTTTGCAATCTGTTCAAAGTCTGGGTCTGATCGTATCACATGTGAATCCATCTCATTCATGGCGTAGGAGTTGTCGATGAGCCAGATGCGTCCATCCATGGCCCTGTAGACTTTGTCGATTGCGGGAAAGAGGCCTCTGGGCAGCGACAGATAGTCGATGTAATTCTGCAAATTGGACGACTTGGACACCATGGTTTACGTGAGCTGCCGCTGGTTGCTGTTTCAACGCTCAGCTGCTGAAAAGAGAGAAAAGAGAGAGTGAAAGAGACTGAAAGGCGTCCACAGACACAGACGCAGCTGCCACATACAAGCCACAAAATCTTTCAGGAACGCTCTGTGGTGCGTGAGATGGTGAGTGCTGAATGAGTAAGAAGTGCCTACGATACAAAATGATTAGAATCCATTCTAACCTATTCTTAGTTGTTCTTGTCGGTTCTTTAAAGTTGTAGGGGTGAGAAGATTATTTCAATTTTAGAGAGTAAATTGCAATGAGATAGACCGCAGTGATGATGTGAGAAGTAGACAGTAATGTCGATTGATCAAGCTGAGTTGCCTATTCTATTGACGTTTTGGATAAGTACCTATGATTCCGCGAGGCACCTTTCTAAGTCCCTGTTCACAAGCACGGACGCAGTGTTAAGCAAAGTTAAGCTACACTTTACCCTCACGAAAACTACTGTTTTGACATTCTAGACACATACACGTGCATGTCGAACTTGTATGCAAATCACATATCATTCACTTCAGCACCAACAGCCTTGCTCTTCCACCAACTTGGTACATCCTCCGGCTTGGAGTAAACCTGAGCAGGTATATTTGACATCCTACCCAACTTCTGTTGCAAAACTAAAATAGGATCGCCAATATTATTACTCAAAGAAATGCCAGCTGTTTCGAGCAAACCAAACACTGCAACTTTGCCATTGGTATTGCCTTCGAATCTATCCATTGCTGTTGTCAAATGTTCATAGATGATCTCTCCATCTGGAGTCCAAACAACACTGAAAGGCATAACTGGTGAAACAACCTTGTTACCGGTAGCATCAGCCTTGAGAATATTCAACAAATTAAACTCCCCCGTATGTGTTGCCTTCCAGCGTTCAAAGAACAGTACCCTATACGGGTTTTCAGGGTCAACGCAAAATCCAAACGCTTCTCGATCTAAATCGGGAAAGGCCGTTTCCAATCCGAACAATGTATTTGTTTCAACGAGATCTTTTCGGTTGATTGGTCCAACGATGGGGCCGCGGAAGATATATTCTTTCGAGTAATATTCGGTAGGAATGGCAGATAATTTGAATGATCGATAACCCGGTTCAGATGTGTATTGTTTGGTCTTTTCAATTACGTCAAATGCGGGCGTTGTTCCGCCGAACTTTAGATAATCCATCCAATGGCCAGGTGTGGCTTGCAGTGATGTTGTTTTGGTTGCAGACGACGGGATATTTGACACGAAGGCATTGCAAACACCGGCTGTCGTCAGCAAGAGCAACACGCAGGGTTTCAACCACCTCATTGTAGATCGATAAAGATTCAAGATGGACTATGAAGAGAACTATCTGAATGCTCTCGTCTCGTCTTTATGGCAGTGCAGCAACCTAATGCAGATACAGCAATCCGTCAGAGTCAGCGCCGTCGTCGGCTCTCGTTGTCGTCAACGAAAGAAGTGTGGCGAGGTGTGGCGGCATGGCGTGAACACGCAAGCGTGTGTGATTCACGACACAAGGATGCGTGAAATTGAATTGCAATCCCGTTCCCGCATGACCACCACCCGCCCCTCTTGAAGGCTTCTACAAACCCCCCAAAAGGACTTCCTATCATTGACCTTTTAACCGACCATGACAGTGCCTTCAAAGAGAGAACGAGGCCCTTCATTGGCTCCCCTAACGCCCCCGAAATTGGCAAAAATAGCACCGCAAATTACCCCTGCAATACGTCCACAAATCGTCGTCGCAAAACGCACCATCGTCATGAGCGCCGCCCCTCCCCCAATCAAACTAACACCCCCAGGCCAACGCGAGGTAGTCAGCCCCGAACGAGCCCAAGAATTCATCGCCGAGTGGACCCAACAGCTGCTCGATCAACGAGCCAAGGTCCAATCAGCGTCGGGAGACGAAGATGTGTCGAACGTCGTATTATGTGATCGTATCAGCCTCACCGACAAGTCGTACACACCCGAGGCTGCAGAGATTATTGCCAATTTCCTACGAGAGCCATTTCAGGGTGGAGTCCCTATTGCATTTGGTATCGTTGAGGCCGATTTGACCGATATGATCGCTTCGCAGCTGACTGCGCAGGGTCTCAAGGTGCTACAGACCATTTGCGATGCATTCGCAGATTCGGAGTTGGTGGATGTGGATTTGTCAGATAATGCCGTAGGAGAGCAGGGTGGCAAGTGTTGCAAGACTGTCTTGACTAAATCTTCGCTTAAGCGATTGGCGATGTGCAACATGGGTTTGGCTGCGGAGACTATGCAGTATATTGCTGACATTTTAACGAGTGATGAATATGGCAACGGCTGCATCGCAGAAAGGATGACAAAGATACACTTTTACAATAATATGAGTGGACCCGATGGTTGTAAGGAGTTCTCACGTATCCTGGAGAAGAGCAAAGAGCTTACTGATATTCGCTTTTCGTCAACCCGTGCCCGTAAGGAGGGAACTGACATTTTTGTCTCTGCATTGGATGCCTGTTTGGCCGATGGGCGCAATGCCAACTTGACGAGGCTAGACTTGTGTGACAACAACTTTGTGAACAAGGCTGCCCAGGAGGCTTTGTTCCGAGCTCTAGCTAGTACAAAGAATCTCACGTATCTCAACCTAAGTGATTGCGAACTTGGTGATGATGGTGTTAAGAAGGTTTGCCACGCTCTATTTGACAGCGATTCTTCATTGGAGCACTTGAACCTTAGCGCCAATGAGTTGACACATAAAGGTGCCAAGCACATTGCTGATTTCATCCGAGACTGCGAGCAATTGAAGGTTCTTCGGTTGGAAGACAATGAACTCACTAGCAAGGGTGTTGAACATCTAGCGAAAGCTTTTCATATTGGCGATGATGGCAGTGCGATTCAAGAGATTTTTCTCAATGGCAACGCAATTGGCACTATCGGTGCCAGAGCTCTCATTGATGCAGCTGGTCCTGATGGAAAAGATATGCCAAATCTCAAATCTATTTTTCTGAACCAAAACTCTTTCAATTCGGATGTCATTAGCGAGCTGGAGGCAGCCTTCCAGGGCAAACTTGGAGAATTGGATGAGAATGATTCAGATGGAGAGGCAGATGATGACCTATCATCTGATGAAGAGGACAGCGACGAGGAAGAAGAGGGCAATGATGCAAAAGTTGACAACCTAGCTGATGCAATGGAGAAGTCCCTGATTGTATAGAAAAATATCAGCCAATGATATTGGCAGCTTTGAGGTGCGGCTAGATATTATGTTTATGACAACATTAGATCATTAAATGAACTATGATAGAGCCTAATCTACATCTGGATTAAATGCGGTCGTTAGATAAAAAGGGAAGTAGGTGGAAAGAGAGAAAAATGCTCCAATTTGCTGTTGACTTATTCGCAGGTCCCCTAAATGACGAGAAATCCACTTCTTAATCCATAACGTCCATGTTATGCTGAAATAATATCAACAAATCACACTCTGCTCACCGTTAAAGTAACCTGCTGCAAGCCATGCTCTCATCATGTCAGGCTCAAATGGTCCCTGGATGTAAGTGTAGGAGCGGTTCAAACAAAAATCAGGCGTGATTAGCACGTAGTTGCACTAGCAAACACGCACCTGCACCTTGTCTTGCGGATCAATGTAAAACCAAGCTGAATCTCTCACTCTAATTTGTATCTGTTGCTGATCCACAATGTCATTCTCCTCGACTGATAGCTGGTATACTTCACTGTCATCTGAAGAATGCAACGCATCATTATAGCTGAGTTCAATAGCTTTTTGTATTGCATCTCGTTCGCGCATGTCTTCCATCTCTTTCTCCTTCAATGAAAGTGCTAGTATTTGAAGCAGGTCCAACTGTTCCTGTTTTGGTGAGTCTTGCGCACTTTCCTCTAGTGCTTTATTGAGATTTTCCTCATACAATGTAGTTTCTCGAGACTGACGCTCTTGTTCTTCCAGTAGAGATTGTTCAATTGCAATCTTTAGATCATCTGCTGCATAGTCACGATTATTGTTTTCATTTGCCTCCTGACAAGACAAAGCTAGTGCCTTTTGGAATTCGGCTTCCTCGTCTTCTTTGCATCGATCATAAATAGCGGATTGAGCTCTACTTTCTTCGATAGCTTTCTTCATTTCAAGTCTCTTATCATTCCTTAACTTAATTTGTTCGTTCTTTTGTTGTTGAGCATCAATCATGCTCTGTCTTTTAGCCAAGCTCAGAGCCTCATTTTCCAAGGCAACATGCTTGGGAAGAGGCTCTGTCCTCTCTGATGAAACTGAACTTTCTTTCTGCATAATGGATGGTTTTGCAATTGTCTCGTTGTTTCCAGTTGCAGCTTGTATCAAATGATGAGTACAAACTCATTTAATTATGAGAATAACGATGAAATACCAAAGGAAGCCCACACCTACCTTGTTGGAAACTAGCACCATAGGATGCTTTCTTTTTACATGCAGCCTGCATATGAAACTCTTGTTGGTCAGACACGAGCACCTTCGTGCTGGTTGCTGGTCCTGCGGCATATAAATCCCACCCAGAAAGTGCATCAACTGTAAAAGCACCTTTATGATGTTCTAATGTATAATTCATACCGCGTTTAATTAGCAGCCTTTGTATAGCCGATCTTAGCACTGGACCCTGCGAACTGTGCGATCCTTTTCCTGTGATGATGGTGACGTTCAACGAGTTTGAGGGCGCAGCGGCATTGTTAATGGATGAATATGTTCGCCGAATCCGATCGAAGTACATTGTGACCTCGGCAACGGCTTCTTCCAGACGTCTGCCGTGGAGGTCTAGTGTTAAGGCTGACATTGTTCAGTTTGTTGAGGCTGCCATTGTTCAGTTGGTTCCGTCTATCACCACTCCTCCACGTGTGTGTGTTATCATTTGACGGTTCGACATTTGTTGGTTCTTTACGTCATAAAGATGATTGTTGTGCTGGAAAATGAAGAGGAAAAAGCATTGGCTGAAACAAACTGCAAAATACCTGCTTGAAAGCTAGAGAGAGTATCGTAAGCTTAGGTTTTTAATTGTTAATACAGTTTCCCATTCCTTTCATAACTCCATTCCAAACAACCGGAATATCTTATTGGCAATCATAAAATAACACAGCAATCCACTAACATCCACAAAACTCGTCATGGCAGGAGCAGCAATCACCGCCGGATCCAACCCCAATATAACACAAACAAACGGCAACGAACTCCCCAACAATGCCGCAATCGTACTCAACAACGGGAACGTCACCGACACAACCGTAGCAACATGCACCGAAATACCCATACCATAATGACTAATCGGTCCAATGAAACACCCCAACATTGTCCCCATGAACAATCCACTCAACCCCTCTTTCCCAATAGTTTTTACGGCATCCTCTTTGGTAATCACACCGGCACTCAATGCACTGAGGACAGTACCCACGGCTTGTCCCCCCGTATTCCCCCCGTGACCGGCCATGAGTGGTACAAAGTACGCTAATTCAATTTGTTTACTTAGCGTGTGTTCAAATCCATTCATTATGATGGCTGTAAAAGAGAGAGAGAATAGAAAGAGTGCCAGCCATCCGACTCGTTCGGAGGCTATGGCGAAGGATGTTTTGGATTTGTATTCGAGTATTTCGTCGTTGTTGTTATTTGTGGAACCGTGTGAGGCGTGTCCTCCTGAGGGGATGGCTTTCTTTTTGTTAATGGTGGATGATAGTTCTGCGCGTAGTTTGTCTATTTCGGCTTTTTGGGATTTGATTGTTTCTTTTAGTTCGGAGAGGGCTGAGGATGATTCTTGTTGCTTGGCCATTTTGTTGTTGTTGCGTTTGTTTCCGGTGAGTACTAGTTGTTCACTGCTTGAAGGTGATCTTTTGACAAATGCTAGTTGTGATGTTGGCAGTGGACTTTGAATTGCAGATACTAAAGTCACCGATGGTATTGTGCCACCGGTTAATAGCAGTATCGATGAGTATGTGAAGAAGAGAGAAGCTAGTCTTTTGGTGCAACTGGAGCGTGACGACGTGAACTGATGACACATGTGTTTACTTGCTGATTTCTCTAGCAGTGAGCTGACTTTCCACGTGTGATGTCGTGCAGCCGTCAAGGATGGTCTATCAGCGTACTGTTGATGCTGCGGCGCCAAGTTAACGTCTGCTCTACTATCGTTATCTAATGCTTTTACGTGGAGCCGCCTCTTGTTTCAATAAGGGGCAAGGGGAAATGAAAAATGACTAATAGGTCATTCCGTAGCGAAGTTATGTTAGAGGCGAAAAATGGGTAAAGTAAATAACTTGAAATAGAAAGAGCCTTATCTTGCAGCAAAGCTAACTGCCCTTCCACCTGGAACTTTCACTGCATTGTTGCATGCTGTTGCATGTCAAACAGTGTCCAACTTTCCTTTGTCCGCTTTGATGTTCGATTGGGCTAGCAAGATAGGATTAATCAGCTAACGTGTTGCTATCAGCTGCCAAATACTCACTGGACATTTGATTATTTGATGCATGTCAGTTGAGCAAGTGTTTCTGGCAGGCAGCAGGGCAAAGTGCAGAAAGAATTACAGCAAAATGACTTTCATATTTCGATGTACAGTAGCATCAATTCTACTGGTGTTGAGTTTACATATCGATTCTGCCAGTGCATCCAGTAGATTCGGCCCAAGACTTTTCTCCCGCGGCCTTATGGGCATCGAACCAGTCAAAAATGCAAATAGTAGAGAACGGCCTATACAGAATGTACATCATGTCACTACTTGGGGGCTATCAAAATCTAGACTGTCCAGAATACTACTTGGAGAAGTAGCTCGTAGATCGTTGACAGCTATTCGTGGAGGCGATGCAGATTCGGCTCATGTCAATACTGATAAAAAGAACAGCAGCAGCAGCAGCAGCAGCAGCAGCAGCAGCAGCCAAACAAAAGAGAGACAATTCACAAGCAAAAAGAAAGACAATGATGACGAACGCTACTCACGCCAAATGTATGCACTGGGGGCACGTGCTCATGGCCTCGTTCGATCCACTACTGCCATTTTAGATGGTCCCATGGGGAAAATTATCAAGAGCTCCATCTCACAGAATGGTGAGCATGGCTTTCGCAGTCTGCACCCTGGTCAACAGAATGGGAAGGATATTCCATCAGGATTGCTGTATGAAATGGCAAAGAATTTGGCATTGAGTGGTGTAGGTCGTATTATTTTGGTTCGAAATGATGATGGATTTGATGCTCAATACTTTGATGGGACGTTGGATGATCTTGGTGCTGCGTATCATCGTGCTGCTTTGGCGGAAGTCTTTCCGGAATCTGAGAAACGTGCAATGAATGAACGTGATGAGGATGAAATGGAGGTAGAAGATGAAGACTTTAGTGATGAGATGGATGACGAGAAAGAGGATGGAGCGGTGTTGCTTGCAGAATATATTCAGAGGCTTAATCCCGGAGTGCAAGTGGACGTCTTGACACGAGCAAAGATCTTGGAACTGCTTCGTGGAGAAAATCAAGATGATGAAGACTGGGACGATGAAAACACCGTTTCATTAGGATCCAATCCTGTAATGGTATGCATTGATAGATCTGTAGCATCGATGTTGGAGGTGAATGATGCATGCAGGTTTAGATGCCAGACCGATTCACAATCAGTACCATTTGTTTCAGTCAAGACGGCCGGAGTGTATTCACAGCTGTTTTGTGACTTTGGCCCTTCTTTTGTGGTGGTGGACGAAGATGGAGAAACGCCAAGGTCAACGTTGATAGACAACATTGAGATCGATGACGAAAACAACCAAATAGTCACTGTGAATTGCTTGGATGGAGAGAGGCATGATGTCTCAAGTGGTGATCTGATTGAATTCCAAGGTGAAAGTGGCCCTGATGAAGCCAGTAGCGGTGGATCATTTCCTCGATGCGAGGTTGTGGCTGTTAAATCTCCAGCTTGTTTTACTGTGAAGGTACAAAAACAGGACGAATCAAAAGAAGAGTCATTGCTGAATACGTTGTCAGATGGGCGCACACGATCATTTGCACGGGTAAAAGTGACCAGAACTATCTCATTTTCTTCATTGAGAGAAATTCTTCAACCTGACTCGCATACAGACGATGATAGCAAAGCTCCAGAATGTTGGGACAATGATGCATTGTTCGCTCCCTCTGATCTCGACAAAAGCTTTGATCCTCAGCGTAGAAAAGCTATCATGGCATCCATGGCAGCTCTAGATAAATTTGTGACAAAGTATGGAAGACTGCCAAACCGCTCTTCTAAAGAGTTACCTGTCGATGGCAAAGATGAATCTGTAAAAGCAAAACGTTCAGATGTTGAGAGGTTTCAGTCATTGGTTCGAAAGGTCTCGAATACAGAGTCTTCAGCGTCATTGGACAAAATTTTTACGCAATTTGCATCAACTTGTCGTGCAAAGTTCATTCCGTTACAAGCCATTGCTGGTGCTGTTGGAGCGCAAGAGGTATTGAAAGCTGCAACTGGACTTTACAATCCTGTCAGACAGTTCTTGCTATTTGATTGTGATGAAGTTCTCGAGTCTTGTGACGCCAATAGCAAATACAGCGATTTGGATGATTATCGAGAGTTGGTTGCCAAAGGGCAAACATACATTCTTGGGAATGAGTTGTCACAAAAGTTGGCCTCGTCAAGAATCTTTTTGGTTGGAGCTGGAGCTATCGGGTGTGAGTTACTTAAAAATCTAGCTTCCATGGGTGCTGGGACATCCAAGCAGGGCTGCCTCATTGTAACTGATATGGATACAATAGAAAAGTCCAATCTCAGTAGACAGCTGTTGTTCAGAGACATAGATGTTGGTGAGTTTAAGAGCGCTGCGGCTAAAGCATCTGTATTGCGATTTTCCAATTGTAATGTCGAAGCACATACTAGCCGTGTTGGAGACGAGGAAGATGGGCCGTTTGATGACGATTTTTGGTCAACTGGCTGTGATGTTGTTCTGAATGCACTAGACAATGTAGAGGCTCGCTTATTTGTTGACAGTCAGTGTGTTTCAAACGGTAGAGGATTGATTGATGCTGGTACTCTTGGGCCGAAAGGTAACGTACAAGTTGTCGTGCCGCATCTAAGTGAGAGCTATGGTTCATCCTCTGATCCTCCAGAGCCCGACATACCTGTCTGTACATTGAAAAACTTTCCATATGATATCAGCCATACAATTCAATGGGCGAGGGATCTGTTTGATGGGTACTTCAATCGACGTCCACGACAGGCAAACGATCATGTTGCTGAGATAGCTCAGATGGAAGATTTAACAGACTTTGCCCATATGCTCATTCGCAAGTTTGGCGAGGACGCGGCAGTTGATATGTCAGAAGAACTTGGAGAAGACTTAGGAGTGTTTCCTTTTGCAGTCGGCCTTGACTCGAATGATCCTGAATATATTGCTTCTGTGAAAATGGCATCATTGAAATGGGCTATACGCCATGCAGATCGACTGTTTTATACCACAATTGTTGAGCTGTTAAAAAAACATCCTGCTGATAGTCTAGATGAGGATGGGGCACCATTTTGGACTGGTTCAAGACGAGTTCCCAGTCCATTAAAGTTTACAGCACTCAACGCAGGCGAAGATGAAGTATCAGCACAGCAAGTGATGATCAATGAAAGTATTGCTCAATTTGTGCAATTTGCAGCCAGACTACGGATGGAGTCATTCCTAGCTTCCGATCAATCCGAAGAAGAGTCTTCGCATACTTTGGTGTCATTGGAAGATGCATTAAGCTCTTTAGAGAAACATGCATCCGTAACGCAAGATAAGAAAGAGCAGGACGCTGACAAAGAGAGGGACGTACTTGCAGCTATGCTTGAAAAGCTCAATGGTGCAAAAACCGGGGCTTCGTTCCTGCCGAAATTGAATCTCGTTGACTTTGAGAAAGACGATGAAACCAACGGGCACGTATCGTTTGTGACTGCCGCGTCGAACTTGAGAGCAATGGCATATGGTATCCCAACAGCAGATGCGATGGAAACACGCCGTGTGGCTGGGAGAATCGTGCCTGCGATGATAACAACCACTGGGCTTGTATCAGCTTTGTCTTGTCTGGAACTGATCAAAATGCTCAAGGGTCTTCCTTTGGTACTGCATCGCAATGCATTTGTCAATTTGGCATTGCCATTCTTTGCGTTTACTTGTCCGCTCCCAGCTGATCAAGTAAGTGAAATCAATGGAAAGACATTTACAATGTGGGATAGAATAGTTGTGAAAGGAAGCAACAAGGCACCTGCTGATACCATGACACTTAAAAAGTTCATTGATAAGGTGAAGAAGCAAGCGCAGCTTGGAGATGACATGGAGATATCCAACATATCATATGGACCATATATGATCTACGCCAACTTCCTGAATAGTGAAGACGAAGAGCTTCTGGGCTCACCTCTGATGGACACTGTCAAAAGTGCAGTCATATCGGAGGAAGATTCTGCTGAAACTGGTTTGGATGAAGGCGTAGAAGAGGCAGGATGTACAAAATTAGATGATAACCTGACAGAGGAGCAAAAAGCAGTGCTGTCAAAGCTATCGCGAAAACGATACCTTGACTTTTCAGTTGCAGTGGAGCTAACTGAGACTGGAGAGGAATATGAACTGCCTCCAATACGGTTCATAAGAGAGAAGATCGACCCAAAATGATTAATTAAGTAGTATCTATTGTAACATAAGAATCTTACGTCCATTCCCGTTATCATTCATAACTGTCATAACTGCTCATGAAGCTATGCTCCTGTGTCTCTTTTCTGTGCCATGGCTTTCGCTTGCTTGTAGTGATGCTTGTAGGTGGTGGTTTTGCGTCTTCATCTTCAGACAAATAATCAGGAAACACATCATCTTCTAACTTGCCTCTTGATTGGTTGAATTCATTTAGCGCAGCAATTCCACTGTTTGTGCTTGGTAAATCTTCGACATCGTCATTAGAAGATTGATCATCGTCGTATCCATAATATTCAGTCTGGTTTCTGAGGGCATCAAACTCGTCACTGCTGTGCTCAGAGTGATCCTCATTCCCAGTATTATGATCATACTCTTCGCCTGTGCCCTCACTATTTCTCTTCTCTTTAGCGCAGTAGTCGTCATCTGATTTACTACTGTAGGAGTCGTGATCATCTTTGGTTTTGCCTGCCGTGCTGCCGCGACTAGATTCCGATCGAAATGATGTATCGTCGTGATTTTGATCAATATTGTCCTCTTCAATCCCTTCTTGCATGTTATCTTCGGGTCCCTTCTCTCGGTAGCTTCGATACGATCTGTCACTCTGAGCCGCTTGTTCGTCGTAGTTAGCTACAGTACCCTTCCACATATCACTGAGATTGTGTGACTCCACTGGATTGTCAAACTTCTTGAAACCCCCTTTGATGTCAGTGTAAGAATCTATGCGCTCGATTATGGCATCATCGCCCGCGCGATCGAAGTTGTCGTCGCATGCTTGCTCATTCCATTCAACTATCTCTTGATGATCCGGTTGGGGCCCAGAGCCTATGAAGTTGGAAGAATCAATCTCCAAATCCTCGGGAATGTCATCAGGTATAGGCCTCCGTCCACTCTGCTCGGCTGACTTTCTGCGCCTACTCTTTTTCTTTTCTTTCGACTTCCTGCGTGAGTTCTCTTGCTCTAAACGAGATGCAATCAAAGGCACTAGAGCCCCACTGTTAGAGGTCGCCTTGGAGCTTTGTTTCTTCATCATTGTTTCTTTCGTGCTAAGGGTAGACCCACTCATCAAGCTATCACAAGTGCCCTTTCGAGAAAGACGCTTTTTCTCCTCGTCATAACGCTTGCGATCTTTCTCGGCTCGTTTCATTTGCTTCTGAAAACGCTCATAGGTGGAACAGTTGTTGTTATCTTCCTCCGCTTCCTCGACCTCCGAGTGTCGTTCGAGGCGCTCTTGCGAGAACCTCTTTTCGTAATCTGTGTCTCGGTATCTATCGTTGCGATCCCCAATTGATTCCTGTGAATATTCATCATCTTCAATACTACCCTCCTCTTCTATTCCATCATCTTCGTTGTGGAAGTTCCACACTTCAACCAACCGGCACACTGAGAACACGCCCTCGTCGATGTAGGAACAGTTCGGCTCATATCCTACATCTTTCTCTAATTTGCTTCCGCACTGACCATTTCTTCTTTTCGGTGCAAGCGTAGCCTTTCTTAATGGAGACATACTCACTAATGTAGTAGGGATGTCATTATATCGAGCACGAATCTCATTGATGTTGCTCTGACCCTTGAGCCTCAATTCATCCTTTGTCATTTGCACCCCTATAATGACCAAATGATTGACTTTTGACTGTGAGTTATCGAGCTCAAAATAGCTTTCGGTGTACTCATCAGACATGAACTCTGAAATGGTTCCGCTGTATCCGGTATAATTAGGCACGTCATCTTGATATCCATCCCAGTCTTCGTCCAGCGTTGGGTCAATAGATAGTGTAGTCCAGCCATAATGCAAAGACGCAAGTACAGCAGTGCGAGGTTGACTCCCTTCTCCAATCACCAAACAAACAATCGATTTGGGGTTGACGCCTGTATGCGAATCCTTGCCACTTGCAGCCATTTTCTTTCTCATACTTCTGGGTACCACCTTTTCTCCATTTCCATCATGAGCTACAAAGTATTCGGCATCCATGGTCCCATACAGTTTGATTGCATCTAATGCTGCCATGCTCACACTTACATCTTTCGATGAGGAGAACAACTCCATAGAATTAAGTTTGGGATAACATGGCATGGATAACACGGCATCAATGTATTTACAGTCAGCGATGTGAGTAGGCCGTTCTTCCTCCGGTAATATCCCAGAAAAGGGAGCATTGACATCCACTCCCATTGGAGGTGCCATGAATGGATTTTGGAGAGTGCCAGCACTGTCATTCAGTCCATGCTGAAAAGGTACCAATTGGTTCCCTAAGCCAGCTGCATTATTTCCATCATGCAGTACCATTGCTCCTTCGGCTACTGGTGCATCGTTGGCGGGTACGTAGCCCAGTGCTCGAAGCTGTCCAATCTTCATTAGGTACTCGCCACGATGAGCGTAGTCTGAGAGGAGTTGGCTGTGACTTGGCATCATTTTGAGTTTCGTTGCAGCCACTGTGCACAAGCGAAGTTGAATGTCAGTAAAGATGTAACAAATGGTTACAATAACTCAAGCAGCAGACCGGTGTTTCTAGCCAAACAGCAATTCAAACAAGGAACGTACCAGTCATGCTACAAGTTCGACAAACTGCCCCCGGCCCCAAACTCAAATGTACCAAATATCGATCCCTATCACTAAATTGACTCCGGCTCAAAGTCCGATGACAAACGGTACACGTCCTGTGCGTCTGTATAATACAACTCGAGGGATGATCCGAAGGCACTGTATCCACCGTGGGCGATTTAGACGATATGGGTGAGTGATTGGTTTCGTAATCGTCTTCTTCGCCGTTGGTTAGTAACATGGCCTTATCATCTGCCGAGTAGTTGGACCGGTAGGACTCTTGTTCTTTTTGCATGGATTTTTGACGCGATAAAAAGGAGGAGACTGTTACTGCCGGTTCTCGTTGGGGGTTGTCGACGGGGACGAGTTCGGTGCTTCGTCTTTGGGATGATTTGGACTTGCGTTTGGGTTTAGATTTGCGTTGTTTCTTTTCATCAGAGGATGAATCATCGTCTTCATTTCGTGTTGTTGATAGCTTCTTCTGAGATTGCATCCTGTTATTCCTAGCCAAATTTTGCTGTCGCTGAAGCTGGGCGACTTTAGATTTCGAGCGTTTATTCCCTGCGTTATTTGTCGAAGGCATGGGATTCGATGATGACACATCCGAAAGCCTTCTTGACCCCTGAAAGGTCCAAACCTGAACATATCGATTGTCGGCCAAAATATCTTCATCCACAAAAGCTTCATTCGGCTTGGACTTTAAAGGACACTCCTGTTCATTCTCCTCTGAAGACAGTGAAACAAGTGTGGCTGATACATTATGGTACAATACTCGCAAATCAGACACGCCTAGTCGACCCTTCAAACTCTTGAGTGTAGTGTATCCCCCATTTGTTTCCATACATATAACCACCAATTCTTGAATGGCTGCAATGGGACATAATCTCGATTGAACCAAGACCATCCCTTCGGAGAGAAAGTCGGGCATGCTACCCCGGAAACCAATGTAGCGACATGCATCGGGTAAACGAGGTTGGATCCACTTCTCATCCAATTTTTCATTAATGGCAACTACGTTCCATCCGCATTCGATTGCGGCAGTGACGGCCGTGCGTGGTGTACGTCCATCACCGAGTACTAGGCACAAGGCATTCAATGAGATGTGTGCAGATGCTGCGTCTAATGCTGCTAGTGACGAGGTGATTTGTTCTTCGTTCTTGAACAGCGAGGAATAGATGGGGTTGCGAGATGCCAGAGGACGGTACTCTTCCAAGTATCTCGATTCAGAGTGTGGCCTGTGAGCTTCTTTGGATTTACGCGACTTGTTTTGCTCGTCCATCTTGAATTTACGTCGACTGTGTTTGAGGTGTTGATGATGAGGCAATGGACTTTCTATAGAATCGTTGTCGCGTGGAGGCATTTTGTTTGCAAATGTTGCTCACACGACAATACTATCTCTACAGCTAGCTGGGATTCTTGGTTGATTTAACAACGAGATCTATGAACCACCGCTGCACTGCTGCCACTGCTAATATCCAATGCAATAAGTAGAACCAAACCAGCCAAAAAATGTGTTGTGTGTTAGTTTTTGTGGAAGTGGAAGGTGGATGGAAGATGCGATGGAAGAAGAAGTGTGCGAACTCGTGATTGGGATTGGGGCCGGTCTGGATGAGTCCCGCTCATCAATGAAAGGCCCAATAGATTATTTCTATGTATGCTGGATAGTTTTAAGTACCTACATAAGTAAAATAACCTTCTATCATCATTTCTATCTACCCACCTTTCATCCTCATATCCCGCCCCCTCGCGCCATCAAATCGGCATCTGTCATGAGAAGGGACCACATCTTTAGAATGAATCAGAAGCTCTTTCTTCCAAGAGTAGTAATCGGAGTCTTAACTTTCCTCATGAAACGGGTGCGTACACGCGCATTCAAGTCGTTTTTGGACATTTACAAAGAAGGATTTCAAGATATTCCAAATTCCATCACTTGTACTGGGCGGAGACTCAAAAAATCCGGCTGTTGGCGCTCTTGATTTTTCAGTGGTGACAGCAGTGTGAGATTTACGTGCAAATTCGCTAGCTTTGAAATCTTTCCGTTGCCACTGTGAACGCAGCGAAATCACCCAGACAGCAGGCGGCCAGTGAGAGCGCTCGAGCCTCATTTTTGTCATTTTCCAAATCAACGCCTCGTCTGCACGACGATCAACTACAATAGCAACAATGCCTCCCAAGAAAGCTGACGCCGACAAGCCCAAGAAGGCCAAGGTACGTACATGATGCGAGCGGTGTAAGATGTGAATTCTGATTGGGGAAAGGGTGCTGCCGCGTCTCGGTCGGGTGTCAAGAGGCCGACATCCCGCCTGCTGGCGGTTGTGATGCTCTGCCGTGTCATTGAGCTCCTTGTCACATGCTCTGAGGTGCTTGGCGTCATGGTGTATGGTCCGATGAACCTTGCTGGCCTCGGCTACGGCGGCTCCATGCCCGGTGTCAAGCTGCAGATGACATCGCGTGCCCGCCTCACGATTGCAGAGTCCGATCACACTGGTGCTGGCTGCTCCCGTTCGCATATGTGCACATGATGTCCTTTGCAGATCATGACATTCACGAGTATCGTTACCATATCTCACATATCTCCTCTCCCTCTCTTTTAACCAACAGGCCACAAAGGCCAAGGGATCACCCAAGGCCAAGAAGCCCCTAACCGGCTACATGCTCTTTGCCAAGGAGACCCGTCCCGAAATCATCAAGGAGAACCCCGACATGTCCTTCGGTGAGGTCGGCAAGGAACTCGGTGCTCGTTGGCGTGCTCTCTCTGAAGCCGAGAAGGCTGAATGGAAGAACAAATAAGCTCTCTCGTGGCTTTATTTGGGTTTCTGTACTTCATTTTGGGGCATAATTGTTAGGAGATTGATTCCAATGGCTCGTCATCGGTATTTTTTTGTGATGATGTGATTTCATAATGAAAAGAATTCAAGGGGGTTGTAGCTTGTCATTTGAGTTTTAGGATGGTGGAGAGTTTCTCATAGGACTTTAATGTTACAGTGAAGCTTCATTGTTAGTACAAGCACATGACTACCTTCTATATAAATGCTGCACATATTAATTTTGATGAGCAAACTGAGTTTCTGAGGCACTTGCTTATTCTTACTGGATTGGTTCTGTGAAGTGCATCCTCTATTGACGCAAAGACTCCATGTCTGCAGCAATCATGCCCATCAACTGTCCAAGTGATGTTGTTAACTCAGTAATACCATGCACTGAAGCTGAGATTGTTTCCAAGTCTGCGGCAGAAAGTTTAGATGGGAGCATGAGTGAAGTGGTGGGGTGACTGATAGCAGGGTTTATGCGCAGTTGAATGTCTGAGCATGATGATTTGGTGCCTTCCCTGTTGATATCATGTTGGCAGAGTTATGTTTGTGAGCATGGGGTTCCGGTGTACCTTCTTGGCAACAAGTACTTACATCACTTTTGGGCCTCCATTCTCCAACCAGCTTTCAAAGTCGGGCAACTTCTCAACAGTGCCTTGAGCCTCTACCTCCTCATCAGCTTCGCCTTCAGTCTTGGGTGGGCTCTCGGGTGCTGTTATTTGCTTGGGTTCTAATATGACATTCGCCACAACAGAAGGAGAGATTTCGGTGCCACCAACAGCGCCGTCAAGTTGTTGGTTGGTCTGGACAGATTCAGGTTGTAGTATGTCCTCTGAATGCATCTTTTCTATGTCCATCTCAACAGGGACATTGGCTGCTACCGGGCTGCCATTATTAGCTGGAGTGACCACGCGTACTTCCTTCGATGTTGAAACAACAGTATACACTTGGAGGAGATAACGAGTCCTTTCGGGCTCTAATCCAGCAACAATCTTGGTAGGTTTCACGTCGATAGAAGTACCAGTAACATTTGAAAGGAAAGAGATGAGCTTGTCGAGAAACTCAAGTTTGGCTTGCTTCTCCGTGATGTTGGATGAGTTCATCTCCTCATCACTGGAATAGACAAAACGAGTCACGAGTTGTGCATTAAAGTAAACAAAGAGTTTTGTCTACTGTCGGCACTCACCTAAACACTTGGCCTAAGTCAAAGCCAGACTCGACAGCAATCGCCGTGAATATATCGTGAAGGTATCTAAATGGAGGCTTGCTAAGTAGCTTCTCCGAGCATTTTGGTTTGGATACAATATGGGAAATCATTTGAATTGTCTGACCCATGTCTTCGTTGCATGCTTTCATTTGATCTGCCAACGATGGAGCATCTTCTTTGGTTGGCTGTGGTTCAATGAACTCTTCAATGTTGACTTCTTGAGACTCTGCTGCATCAGTAGGAACAGCGGCAGCAAGATTTGAACAATCACGCTGTTTAAACTCCTCGATTCCAAGTCCATCTCGACAATGCTGAATCAGAGCACTCCTGTCAACATCTCCATCAAGCGCAAGCCTCCCAAATGCAGTCAAAAGAATGTTTGTATTCAACGGCTCTAAACCAGCAACGATCTTAGAGGAACTCGCTTCAAGTGTGGAACCTCCTCCTGCATTGACCAAATGTATGAGTTTGTCCAAGAATGCAAGCTTGGCTGACTTATCATCCTTGTAGCTTGAAGATTGCAACTCATTATTTTCGAAGAGGCCCTCTGGAAAGCCAGTAGAATCTAGCGTTGCCGTGACAATGTCGTGAATGAATCGAAAGGGAGGCTTGCTGAGCAGTTTTGTCGATAGTTTGGGCTTGGAGAACAGCGGCTGAAGGACAGCCTTTGTCTCGTTGATTGCGTCCTCTATTTGGTCGTCCATATCCGTTTCACCTGTTGGCAGGGTTGAGCCTCCCTCACTACAATGGAATTTTTAAAATGATGGACGGAGGACGGGCCTCGCTCGATTCTCGTGCTGATTTTTTTGGCGCGCCTCCCTCTCTCGTTTCTTCTTTCCTTTTTCTCACTCTCGATCAGTCGATCCTCTCTCCTCTCCCCTCATCAACCAGCCCACAGCACTCCTATCGTCCAAACGAACCTACATCAAATCCGCTTCCACGGACCTCAAAAATGAAGCCAACATTGATGCCATCTTTTTCGCAATGGCTGCTGCTGCTTGCATTAGCTGCCATTATTCCTTCAAGATCAAACGCCGTGACCATTACCCTGCCGCTCTCAAGCCCATGCGTAGAAGACTTGCAAAAAGCAAAAGAACCCGGGAGCAATCCCATGGACGTGATGCGGCTCGGAGTTTGCCTTCACACTAGTTGGAATACAACCATGGCGTATGATGTCTACCAATATCTTTTAGAGACGGCACCGGGTTATGCCTATGTTCACGTAAATTTGGGTGCATTGTTCTCTATTGCCGGTAAGCCACAGCTCGCCATTGAACAATACGAGCTGTATTTTGAAAAGGTGGGGGGTATTTACGGCAATCAAACAGCGGTGGATGCCTTTGCTCGTCAAAATGGGCCGGCATGCCGTAGAAGCTCTTCTGAAAAAAGAGACTGTGTAAATGCGCTCAACAATTTAGCATCTGCTCATTTGACAGAGGGCAAAAACTCGTCTGCCGTTAGCATGTATCTGGAACGAGCCATAGCCATTGGAGATGATGATATGCTTACAAAAGTATATGCAAATCTTGGGGGTCTCATGTCAAAAATTGGGAATGAAGATGGCGCTGCGGATGCCTTTATCAAAAGCTTCTGGTTGTGCCTCAAACAAAATGATGTTGAATTCGCTACTGGACTATTAGTCAGGAGGGCATTGCTCATTCCTACAATTTCAACCTCGATTGCTCAAACAGAACTAGATCGTATAGCATTTCAACAAAGAATTCGTTATGTCACCGAGTTAGCTCGAGTAGGTGGATCAACTTGGAAAGATGACAAAGGTGATTTGTTTCGACTGCAAAGCGGTGCTTCCAATCCAGATGATATTCGGCAGATTCCAGCGTTAGCTGGAAAACTGACTAGTTGGAGTGATGCTGTGCAGACGCCGCATTTCTTTGTTCATTACAAAGGCAAGTCGCTGTCTCATTGACCCAATCTCTGTGTGGTGAATGCATCTGACTTCTATCCGTACTTCTAATAATTCAGGGTATTACGACTTGCCAATCCAGCAGCAGGTCTTTGCAATGTTCACAGAGCTCTGTCCTCCCAATCTTTTTGAGGTAGCCCCGCATCTGTTAAACACAAATACTAAACTTCCATCCCCCAAGAAGAAAGTTGGATTCATATCATCTCTTATTGGTGACGATGAACCTCACGGGTTGTTGGTGTTGGACGTTATTAGATCGCTATCAAAAACAAGTTACTTTGAGTTCTTTATCATCAGCAATGGACCGAAGGCTCCATCGGAAGTGTTCTACAATGTTACCAATGGCAACGTCTTCACCATGGGTTTTGATGACAACGTCACCCGAGATTTACTCAAGTCTCTCGAGTTAGACTGTTTAGTATATCTCGAGGCCATGAATGATGCAATAATGTACTTTCTCGGGTATCAAAGATTTGCCAATGTGCAAATTCTTGCGATGGGGTCTCCAGTAACGAGTGGCGTGGAAACGTTCGACTACTTTGTATCTGGTGATTTACTTGAACATCCTTTCCGCACCCAAATGCGGTCAGATCATTATTCAGAACAAGTGGTTTTGTTTGATGGTCAAGCCATTTCTTTTCCATCAAGTCAGTTTCACCCCAGACAAGATGCGGCTTTGGCAGCAGGAGATGCGCATTCCTTGTCAAAAATGTCACCACTTGATGAGCTGAAAATGCTCCGTAGAAGGAACGGACATGTCTACCTCTGTTTTCAATCTATCTTCAAAATTCAGCCGTTGTTTGATCATGTAGTAGCAGACATATTGGTAGCTGATTATCAAGGACATATTGTTCTGCAAGCCAGTAGGCACGCAAACCAAACATCAGTCGTGGCTGCCAGATTGCAAACTGTATTGAAGGAAAAGTTCTGTGGTACATCTTCTTTCGAGTGCCCAGCGATGACTGATGCATATTCTCGCGTTCATTTTATTGGTCGTGTCACCTCCGATAAGTTGATAGATGTCCTGCAACAAGCCTCGGTCATCTTGCATCCTTTCCCGTTCGGCGGGAGTAAGACATCGCTCGATGCTATAAATGCTGCAATTCCGATAGTGGCATATCCTCAAAAGTACTTGAGAGGAAGACTTGAAGTGTTCCTAAGGTTTTTGGACCTGAATGAAATTGACCCTGATGCTGGATCTTGTTGTATGGCCAGTAGCGTTTCTGATTATGTCGCTAAGGCAGTCCGTCTAGCATCGGATGAAAGCTACAGGACGAGGGTATCCAATGCATTTCGAGAACGAAGAACACGCATTTTCGATGACAAGTTCATCGCATTGGAATGGGGCAAGTTGTTGACTAGAGCCCTGGGTATCAATGCATCAGAGGAGGCTTTACTGTCGCAAATTAGTTTCTCACGGAAGTCATATCAGCAAGATGACTACTTTGCAAAGAAGATTGAGGAAGAACAAATGAGGTGGAGCCAGAATGCTGTATTATCAGCTGTTACATCTCCGCATTGAGCACGCAACTATCATAACATGTATAAACACTCACATTGTCATTGCTCTATAATGGTATTCATATTAGTTCAATGATGCTCTTCGCATACCCGTCAGCATCCTCCCAGGCAAGACTAATGCGACCATCAACAAACACTTCTTGGCCACGATTTCCATTTTTGTGTATGAAGTGTTGTACTGTTTGCCTCACCGCTTCCTTTTCCGGGTCACTTCTGGAGTTCTTTTCTATTGAATTGGCTGACTTCTTTTTTCTGCTCCAAAACCAACTCTCTGCGCGATTTTGTCTGACATCCCTACCTCGTATAAAGTCCACCTTTATGTCCGATCCACGCAGTGAACTCAGGCTCTCTTCACATCCATCTTGCAATGCCCCTGCAAGGAAAGCAAATGTAGAGTATTTTGATTGACCATTATGAAGCCTAGCAGCAGCGATGCAGTTTGGTGTCCACTTGTCACCAAGCGATTCTGCATCACCTACGAGATTGCGCTCGGAGAACTTTTGAATGAACTTGCCATTTCTTCTCAAGGCATACCACCAAAATAATTTACCTAATACTCCTGATAATGTTCGATATGACTTGTGTACCTTGGCTGGATCAGTTGGTTCGAGAAAGAATGAAAGTCTTGGTGGAGATGATAGAATGACATTTGTCACTGGAGCTTTGAACAGTGACGTGTTTGTTACTGAAGATTGGGCAACTTTTAGTGCAATGGGTGAGCATCCACCATTTGCAACAACGACCCAATTTGTGATATCAACCGATGATTCATACTCTGCCATGAGATCTGTTATTTGATTGGACCAATCTGTGATGTTTAATAGCGGAAACACTTTCAAGTCAATCCCGTTGGCTGTGGCATACGGTGCACATGCACTGCCACTTCCTAACAAATCAGGAGCTAAGAATATCAACCTCTGAGATGTTTCGTTCTGTTTGCTTAGTGAATGCAGCAGACGATCATAATACCATTTGCTGATTCCAACTCCAATGGGATGTATTAGTATCACTCCTGTGGTTGAATTTGAACCGAACGTATTGATGCTCAGCTCGTCACAATCGTATGAGAACTGATATAGCTGAGGCTGTGTTCCATCTCTATTCCCGCCTCTACGAATCGGTCCGCCAAGCTTCCCTCGCAGAGAATCATGTACAATAGCAGCATTGTTATGGAATGAAGTTTGGTAAGATCTTGTGGTGACATTTATGTTGCGTCCGTGTCCGTGATCGAGATCAAATGAAGTGGGTGTAAAAGTTGTTGAGAACGTATGACGGATACTTGTACCAGAAGTAACAAGGAATGCATCTAAACCACTGAACTTGAGAGTCAGCGCAAGTATTAGCAGTACCATATTCTTCCTGTTTAGATCGACGTGACGGTGGTTACTCATGAAGAGGAAAGAGGGAGAGGGGAGAGGGAGGGCAGGGCGGGGAGACAATGTTTTCTACCTCGTGAACCGTAAGATACTCATGATGTAAAGTGAAAATTTTGAGCGTAAAGGTTGAATCCGCATCATCAGCCCCCACTTTTTGCGGAATTGTTGAAGAGATGTCAATCACAAGCATGTGCGCACATCCAATCAAGTACGGGCAAGTCTCTTGGCAGATCGACGCTTGCGCAGACGATGATGAATATGAAGAGGAACCATATCTCATTATAAGAATGGACGGATGGTGGAGACGTTAATGAATATCATGATTACACCTTTGATGATGGTGATGTATGGAGAAGATTTGGCAAAGCAATCAAAGGCATACATCTTGAGGCGTTTCACTTTGGTGTTCATGTTATTGATTATGATATCACAGCATCACCCCACCAGCAGCTGCATGTATGCTTAGTCAGAATAAGGACGCGAAATCAATTGATCACTTTGCAATGGATCTGCTCCCAAGCAATCAAGTGCAAATGTTTGACTTAAGGCAGTTTGTGCAAAGCAACCAAAGTCTACAAGAGCTTTTGATCAATCAACCTGATGATCGGTTGACTCCAGATCAAGTTGAGGTTTTGCACCGAACAGTTGCTGCTTGTCCGATACTACAAATTTCAGTTCATTTGCAAAAAATGGGAAAATTCCTGTCCTTGAGCGAGAGGTTTTCAAACCGTGGTTTTGGAAAGTTTTCTGGTCTGGTTGTGTCTGGTTTGCAAGTTGCTTTTGAATTTGAATTTCTAAACTCAAACAAAACGTGCAAACCAGATCGGATAACCTCACAAAACCCATCATTCGAAAACCTTTCACCTCATTTTGGATTCACAAAAAAACTTTCTTCTCTTTTCAAATAGAGACGAGTGTTGCAAATGAACTGAAATTTGTAGTAAAATTTCTTGACGTACAAGGATGCAGATTTTCAAATGATGGATCGCTAAGACAACTACTCTTGGCGTGTACCAAAGTGGAACAAATGATTGTCAATTGTGAATACATCTC
Source organism: Cyclotella atomus (assembly GCA_036939935.1). Lineage (NCBI taxonomy): Eukaryota > Bacillariophyta > Thalassiosirophyceae > Thalassiosirales > Thalassiosiraceae > Cyclotella > Cyclotella atomus. The sequence continues at coordinate 355 of JALLPI010000002.1, read as the reverse complement.
TCATTATACTGCACTTTTGACGCTTCTTCGTGATTAGACCAACATTCAGGAGGGAGTGGTCATGGTTGAAAAGAAAAAAATTAATATTGATTGGCATGAAGTTGTATGTCGAATCATAGCCAGTCTAGATGGCAACACCAAGTTAAGAAGTTTGACCGTGGACTGCTTCTTACTGAATGAGAATTCAACCTCTGCTACTTTTGATGACGACGTTTACAAACTTCTTTGCAACGCAACCAGCATTGAGAGCATTTGCAACTCCAACCACACCCTTGTAGAGTAATTGAGGAAACATTTCCGCCCTAACTGTGGCAGCTTATACCAACCATGTAACTTCATGAAATAACATTGTTTT
>JALLPI010000001.1:0-53849 GCA_036939935.1 Cyclotella atomus | reverse complement strand
ATTATTGAACATGGTAAATTTATGAACACACCTATATTAATGGCTTATGAGATGTAAGCTATGCCATCATTGCGTACCTACCCAAAGGCTTCTGTGCATACTCACAGTTTAGCCACCCATCCACCAAATCCCATCCAATCAAACCTCCTAAGCCATCACCGCTACTTCTACTTCCTCGTTGCCTCAGAGCCATCATGTTGCGTACACGATGCAATGCCAGGGTGTAGAACCACCTTAATTGGTTTTCATTTAGCATCTGACCACCTACCAGCCATCATCTTCCACACGATCTAATTCCAGGGTGTAGACCCATCTTAATTGGTCTTTGTTTCACCTACGCTGCCTCTCCCATCATCCTGCTTCCTCTACTGTCACCAAAACACCTCCAAGCATTGTCTCAATGTACCCCCTTGTTGTTGCTGAACTCATTCTGATTGATTGTTGTATTTTAGTGGATGGGTCTGCAACTGTCTTGTTCAGTTGTCCACCCTCACCATCTCTTGGTCCCCTAAAATGCGACACTTAAAAGTAAAACAATATTGCAGGTTTTTATTGTTATGTATGTGTTGTGTTATGGTTCTGCTTGCTTTCTTGCTTTCATGATTGCTTGCAAAAGGGTTACTTGGCATCTCGTCTGCCTTGTATCCGAGTTGTGCCGACTCTGCCCTGCGGCAAGCATCATGGAAGTGAGTTTTTGCATTGCAATCTACCTAATGCCCACTTAGTTAGTACCCAATGCCTCAGACAGCACAGTAACAATAGATGATAATATTTTAACAACAACAGCAGACTAGAAAGCACATGTTGGGAAAAAGCTTCTCTTTCCCCTGCCAAATCATATGAAACATGCATTAACTACCCCCTTACCTCCGAAATGAAACATTGACCTATCCCTCAAACTCTTCTTCTCTGCTCTCTTCATCAGCAGGCTCCACTTCTTCATATCGATCTCCCACATACACCCCATTTTTCATCGCATAATCATACTCTTGAGGCAATTTCCAAGACAGAACACCAGACCACTGCCTGATAATCTTGAAACCAGGCGCAGGATTCTCCACATAAAACTCACCAACACTCTTGTAAAAGTCCGAATTCATCAGCTCCATGATGTCTTACAAATCCTTGTTCTGCTCATTGTATGGCACCTCCGCATCAAACCCATCATAGCAAACAAGCAAGCCATAAAACCAGTTGTGCCCATCCACTGCCTGCAACTCTGTGCCCGTTGTCTGATGCTTTCTGCATCTGATCAAAACAGCACAGCCTTGCTTCAAAGTGTAACCAATCTTACCAGTCAAGAAGTCCTTGAAGCTAATACCACCATACTTCTTATCGATAACGGCAGCGAAGTATTGATTGCCACCTGGCTTGAAAAGAGTCTACTCCCACGGTTTGTCTAGCAGCCAGCCTTGGCCTTGCTTGAACATCATTGTCGGTTCAATTAGAAAGATGAGAGCTGTGATGGCAATGGTGGCTCTAGAGAGAGAGAGGAGAGAGATAGGTTTGGTGTTCCGGATCACTCCGTGGGACATTTCGGTGTCACTCCTACCTCTAAATCCTCAACTCCGCCACTAAATCAATCTATGACTGTCACATCTCCACTTGTTCCGGCGTGAAAACTGGCGGAGCGCCGAAACGACGATCATAACCTTATGGGCCAAAAAAGACCGGAATCAGGTACGGAATCGAAATTCCGACCGGAATTTCACCGGAATTTGCAACCTAGTCATGTGAAAATGAGCATGATATAGCTTCGGTTTCAAGCCAGTATGACACCGCCGCCCGAATTGACGAGGTATACAAAATTTGGTTGAGTCGAGAGGTGAACATTAATTTCCACTGCAATCGAGACAGTTATAGTGCATGTGCCTAAAGCATTGCTGATTTTGGTTAAAGGCAGAGTCGATGGCCCCTTCCTACATGTATCGGCAGCATAATCTGCGTCCCATTTTGATGGTCGCTATGAAGCATGATATGATAAATGCTCTGACCCCTAATATTTGTAGTTATTGGACGGACAGAGCGTATACTGTAGAAGAAGTAATTGAAGTGGAACTGAATGTACTAATGGTGTTAGATTGGAGGGTCAGTATTCCTACGGCTGCAACATTTCTGGAGGTATTCTGGATGATGATAGATGCGCACCAAACCATTAAAGATGCATCACAATTCTACCTCGATTGTACTTTGCTATTTCACGAGACACTGGCCTTTAAGCCATCAGACGTGGCATTCCTAAAACTCTGAGTGGGAAGCCCCATCATTTGTCCTGTTCATTTGTTCAGGCGCACCATTTCTTGGTGCCACTCTTAATTTCGTTGTCATGTTGAAAAAATCAAAGAGAGTCGATCTAGACGTGATAAATTGTCTCGTGACTTTTGCGTGGCCAATAAACTGCCACCTCCTCATACTTCTGCAACAAGACCAAGGATAAGAGCATCCCTATGAGATGTATGGATTCCGTAACAGCGTCAGCGGACCAGCGGTCAAAAGTCAAAAGATACATACACAAGATACAGGCAACGTGTTGTCTCCATATCAAACAATTAAAATCTGGTCTATTTCCTGTTTGCCCAATCAAAGGGCCGTTGTGCAGTTCTCATATTGCATTCGTCCAGGCGGATGCTACCTAACGAAGTTCAAGACATATTGAAGTGGGCTCCACGAAGGGAAGATCTTAATGCTCTTCATAAGTGTACAGCCTCTATGCTCGGTCATACTGGGACATCCTTTGAATTATGAATGGATGATGTAGATGGTCCCATCATTGCAATTGTGCTGAGAGACTTCTTCAGCTTAGAGGAATCACTCAGTTCTCTCTCTACGTTACTATGTCACAAAGAGGTATCTGTTGGGTGGAATAAAGGATGCGAGGCAGATCCTAGGCCTACTACTACAAGTATTAATCATCAGTTGACCAGCAGAACAGCATTGAAGTCAGGAGGTTTCTCTTCATCTAACGTGAAGCAGATCAGTCATGTAGGACCAATATCTAATACAGGCGCTGGTGCATGCAAGCTTTTGTACATAAACAGAAAGGGCAAGCAAATAACCCGCCCTCTTTCATCATTCATAGATAGACACAAATGGAATTGCACTGGCAAGAACTCAATCAAATGTACTACGAATTCTCTATCTGTTCCTGCATCAGTAGAACTTATCAACAAAGCAAAGCCGGCGTTCGTGGATAATCTCGATTTGAATTTTCAGTCTAGAGGTTGTCCCGGTCAACTGGTGAAGAGATGTGCCGAAAGTTTGGGTCACTCATTGGGTTTGTCCACTCTAGTAATGACTAGAAATCAGCCAATAGCAGTACACCGTGATCCACACCCCCCGTGTTTGCTGCTATTTTTGGTCACACAACGTATGTTTTCCATAATGGCCGCTGGCAGAACACTAACAGAGGAGGGTCTCTGTTTCTACTTGATGGTCTGCTGGACTTGAGCTACTCTTCTAGAGATTTAGTGCTCTTGGATGGCAATATTGCTCACGGAGTGACATCGATCGGGCAGAACTCGGATGGGTATACCGGAGAGAGGTTCTCGGCAATACTCTTCTCCCGATGGCGCCGAAGAAGATTGATGTCTCCTGGTGGATATGACGGCATGTTTTGAGCTTCATGATTTATATTATTAACGGAATAGCCCCTTTACATAGATGATTAAAGACTACAATACGGCTAGGTGAGCATGCACGAACCTTTTCCAGTCAGTCAGACCCAATAACGGCAGCTTACTCTTCACCTCTTTGACTAATACGTAGTTGATGTGCAACTGGGCACTGTGCAGAACAATATCTTGCAGGATGATTGTACAAACGACGCTGTGTGGATGGTTTACTGTGATACCGACACGTACAAACGACAATGCCGCATCCCCGTACCGAACGCGTGGTGGACAATACTGACCAACGCCTATTCATCATTACAAAATCCTCCTTTTCTTTCTTCATACCGAACAAAGGATCTAAGCCATTACCTTTGTACCTAATATAGTCGTACCTTGACGAATCTGAAACTTCTTGTAGCTCGGTGAAGGTAGGTTAAATATGGCATGCGGCAAATGATGCTGTGTGATCAAAGATAAATCAAGAGTCTTTGTACGATGGAGAAACTCAGAGCAGCCCCACAGACAGCAAACATTCGGGATCATATTCTCTTCCAACAGAACCGATCCCGGAGGAACAAAGTGATTTGGATTGAGAGCTTTCGGTATCTTTCCAATGTCATAGCTCTGAATATCGCTGTAGAACTCATTGAACTGATCGGTTTTATCAACGAAGAGACTACCTGGTTCTTCTGCGGTGAAAAGAAACTCGTGATATGGCAGGGATTTGTCAGCAAGAAGGCTCTTTCTCCAATACTCCTTTACGCTATCGGGCAAAAATTGCCACAGTGTTCTGGCATTGTATATGTCGACAAAACATGCCTTTGATTTATTTGGGCCCAGTGTCAGAAAATTGTACAGAAAGGCCGCCCAGCTAAACTCCCGAAGATGACGGACAATGTCCTTCACCCTACTGTATCTTCCTAAGAACTTCATACAGTCAGTGCACAATGGTACCTTTTTCAAACCGTTTCTTGTTCTTTTCGCTTTAATATGTCTCAGTGTTGATTGAATACCCTTCACATCATCAAGCCAAGTGGTATAGAAGTCAATCTGATAGATCTTCGATTTCACCGTGGTCTGGGTATTTCTTCTCATACAATTCGAACAGCACAGGTCCATCTGCAGTGCTTTGTCTGCCTGGCACATCTCTGAAAATCTGTCGTCGGACTTATTCTGCAGCTTCTCGTCTTTGTCTTCATCTATTCTTCTATCGTTCTCAACCTTCAGCACTTTTGTTGAAGAGATGGCAACATCAAAGTCTTACCCTTGGATATTTGACTTTCTAAAGTTGCGATACGATCATTCAAACAACGATCATCATCTTCGGGATAGCACCATTTCATGATTCGTAGGGTTCTCTCACGATCAGTAGAATATCTCCTCATGTTCATTAATACGACAAACCTATCCACATTTGACTCGATTGACTGAGAATCTCTCATCACAAGATGCCGACACTCATACAAATCAGCCATCAAGTCATCGGAAAGGCTACTACTCTCATTTTCAACCTCGTACAAAAAGACACAGGCAAAAGTTCAATCAATAACGGAGAGGACATCTGCAACTTGAGCCCTCGTCATGTTCATTGAGTCACCTACACGAGATCTGTTCATGCAAAGTTTGGATCTGCATATGGCCTCTTTGACACATGGCTTCACATTACAAAGCAATTGTGGCAACCTACAGTGCAACAAATCACAGAATATTATGTCTGTAAATTCGTCAACATTTTGCCTTGACAATCCAACAGACCTGCCAACTTCTTGTTCTTCATCATCTTCTACATCATCCATTTCATCGTCTTCCGAATAACCCTCTCCACTGAAATCATTTATAGCTTGATCGTCAACTTCCATATCAACAGCTCCGTATTCATTTGCTCTATCCTCCCCATCATTCTCATCATCTTCCTCTTTGAATCTGGGCACCAACTCAGGTAGATCCTTGTCGTCATCAAATCCTAGAAATATCTGGGGTACATCTCCATCGTCATCAGGTCTGTGCGCCGACTCGAGTATATCATCTTCGTCATCATCAGATAGCACATCCTCTACTAAAATATCTGTGTGACATGAGCCATTGACAACATCCTTGGACTCAGCCATGATAGAATCCCCTTTCAGTAGATGTTCATCACCATTGAGTCTGTTTGCCGAGTCGGGTATACCTCCTCCATTATCAGTTGGCGCATCCTCAGCTAAAGTCTCTACATGAGGTGAGCCATTAACAATATCCTCCGACTCTACCATGATAGAATCCCCTTGGCTGTCGATCCCACCGGATGCAAGTGGAAGGGGCACATTAGATTCGAGCTCCCTCTGTGAACCCCTTGTTTCAATGGGCCTACACTTGGCATTATATTTGCGATTTTTTGCTTTCTTGCGCTCTCTTCTCAACTCCTCCTGTGCTTTGCGGGATGAATCTACACGTCTTATGATTTCTGCAGGAACCGAGATTTTGCCAAATTTTTTGCGGAAATTATTAAAAAAATATTTTGGCGCCAAAAGAGACGAGTGAGATGCGAGTGAGATGCGATGAACATCAGTTTGGTCAAGAATTATTCAGTTGAGCTCACTTACGATTTGGCAAGATCAATTTTACACGAACAGTTAATCTTACACGAATGTTTCATCATTTCTACTGCTCTAATCCGAATCATCATAGGATTCTGCTCCACTGTCACAGGAATGAAACGTTAGGGTTAGCGTTTGGGTTAGGGCCTAACCCTAACACTAACCCTAACCCTAACGCTACCGTCAGATCGTGACAGTACAATCTGGCACGAGTTCCACTTTTCAAATGTGATTTCGCCTGATGATCCTACTGGGACTAGGATCTCGTGACTGCGTGAGGTCCACCCAAAATGGCAGACAGACGGTGAACGAGCGCCGACGAGGGCACCAAAGGTTAGGGTTTCAGACTGCCAGCAGTAAGACTTCACACAAACCTACAGTTTTGCACTGTACCAGATGACCACTGGGATTAGGGCCCAGTCCTGATACCACTTACTTTGATATACAGAACACTCAATGCCAGAATGGCACTAGGAAGGGAGACTAGTTTGGCGTTGTCAGTGAAGGGGAAACATTGATGAGAGGCATAGAGGAGTTGTGACAGCGGGGTGACAGTGGCAGTATGAAGAGAGACAGCCCAAATAGACGTGATGGATTTGTTTGATGTATAATCTTGTTTGTGGGTGCAGTTCTGTTGGGAGTGACACACATGATTTTTAAGATGAAGGACTGTGTTCTACTGTGTGCCGCTCAACAGACATTGCCTAGCGTAGCAGATGAAACAACCGAGGACCGACTCCCACAGTTCATCAAGGTGGTAACCTTGACCACTAATCAAAGCAGCCAGTCGTGAATCACACCAGCATGCTCTTCATCATGATGGAATTGTACTGGCCCATTAGATAAATCCACCTCCCATGCATCGATTTGGATTTGAAACACTGATCAGCACTGGCAAAATTTCAATCCGCACATTACTACCTTTGGTGTTTGGTTTCAGATTTGTTCAGAATATCTTTCTCGCAGCCACCCAACTACTCGACAAACATCACCTCGAACCGAACAAGAAGAGGAACTTGCCTTGCAGCAAATAGAGAGGTTCACTACATAATCCAAAATGAGTGCATCCGAAGCTGACGACAAAGCTAAAAAGGCGGCCAAGAAGGCCAAGCTGAAGGAGGAGGCAGAAAAGCTCGGTATTCCCTACGAAGAATTGAAAGCCCAAAAGAAAGAGAAGAAGAAACGCAAACGTGAGGCAGAAAAGTTAGAGACTGATAATGCTGAATACGAAGGTGGCCAAGGACGTGAGTCCGAGAAGAAACGCATGCGATCCTACTCTAAAGACTTTGAAAAGGATGAAGGAGGAAATGAAGCGAAGCGCCGCCGCACACGGTCTATGGACAAGGCCGAGGAGAGTAAACAGATTGTAAATGAAGAGAAGGCACAGAGTCCTGATGAATGGCGCAAAGCGCATATCATTACTATCAAAGGATATGGATCAAACGAAAAGCATTCAGTTCTCGATCCATTTATCGACTTCAGCGATGCCCCTTTCAACCCTACTATTCAAAAGACTCTAAAAGCAGCTGGGTTTGATCGTCCTACGTTGATTCAATCTCAAGTGAGTGCACTTGTTTAGTTCTGTGGCGTCCCTCAATATATTGCAATAACCTCATGCTCATCATCTACAAATCACCATTGCTTACCCTGCCCAAAGGCATGGCCATACGCCATCAAGGGTACCGACCTAATCTCCATTGCAAAAACAGGAAGTGGCAAGACATGTGGCTTTTTGCTGCCTTCATTCCATCAATACATCCAAAACAAAGGAAATGGAAGCGTCAAAGGTCCAATCTTACTTGTACTTGCACCTACACGCGAACTTGCATGTCAAATTTTGGAGGAAACTCAAAAGTTTGGTAGGCCACTTGGAATGCGTAGTATATGTTGTTATGGTGGATCTCCAAAGTATGCCCAGATTCAGGCATTTGAACGCGGTCTAGAGTGCGTTATTGCTACTCCTGGAAGGCTCAACGACCTTATTGAGATGAAGAAGGCCGATTTGTCCTATGTCAAATTTGTTGTGGTAAGTCAGATCATCCTTGCGTTACATTCATTTATGGACACTTGCGCTCATAAACCTGCCCATTTATTCACACACAGCTCGATGAAGCTGATAGAATGCTTGATATGGGTTTTGAGCCCCAGATTCGATCCATCATGAAGAATGTCCCTGATTCATCCAAAAGGCAAACATTACTGTTTTCTGCAACTTGGCCTAAAGAGATTCAACGACTGGCATTTGACTTCTTGAAGGACCCAATCCAAATCAATGTTGGCGAGGTCAATGTTCTCAATGCAAACAAAGACATTACTCAGAAAATCGTGATGTGTAGCGAGGATGAAAAAGTTGACAAACTTAAAGCAATCTTGACTGATCTGATGAACACTGTAGACAAGGTAGAGGAAAAGCCAGCCGCATCCAGTGGGAGAGGTGGCCAGCCGATGGATCTAGGAGGAAAGAAACATGCTAAGATCATTGTATTTGTTGCCAAGAAGTATGTCGCACATGAACTTGCCAATCAACTTTGGGATGAGGGCTTTGCTGTTGATTCTCTTCACGGAGATCGTGAGCAGTGGGAGCGTACCAAGGTCATCAGTGCGTTTAAGCAAGGTGCTTTGCGCATGTTGATTGCTACTGATGTTGCAGTAAGTTTTGCAGTTGTCGCTATGAAGAATGCAGACGCGTCTTGGTTAACTGCCTGTCAATTAATCTCACGCTTGTTCACCACCTATTTTCACAGGCACGTGGCCTTGATGTCAAGGATGTCGGTGCTGTTGTCAACTATGATATGCCTGTAGGTGTGAACGGAGCAGAAGATTGTAAGTTCAACTTATTTTTTGCAGATTATGCAGATTACGAGCCTCATCTTCCATTGATCTGTCTTTAGACATTCATCGCATCGGCAGGACAGGGCGTGCAGGAGCTAAAGGAGTGGCTCACACCTTCTTCACTCCTGGGGACAAAAAGCTGGCAACTCAACTGGTTGAGATTTTGGAAAAGGCCAGCCAAGAAGTCCCAGCTGAACTAAAAGCAATGGCTCGTCCTAGGTTTCATCCTGGTAGGGGAGGTTTCGGAGGTAGGGGCCGTGGTCGTGGTGGTTATTCTGGCGGAAGAGGCGGAAGGGGTTACATGAGTGGTGGAGGTAGGGGAGGTAGAGGACGTGGTGGAGGAAGGGGTAGATATTAAAGGCGATGCATCAGAGCTAAATGACAAGTTAATGTTAATTCCACAACAAACTGAAAGATAGTCGAATGCTATAAAACAGCACAACTTTGGTGCAACCGTCAGACACTCTAGAGAGAGTCTAACCATTGGTATGGAGTTGCATTTACTCTGTATTCAAAAGTTGGCGATCACAGGAAGAGAAAAATCCATGTATAGATATTGTATACACGAAGATGTATTGTATTGGTAACAGTATCTATATGTTTACAGCACCAGGGTCTAGAAGAGAAGGCAAACTACTACAGGGAGCAACCAGCTTAGTCAACTTGTTCCATGGCAGATTCCTCATTGTCATCATCATCAAGAGGAGGCAAGTCATCCATATCATCATCCGCGTCAGCATCATCATCGTCATCAATGCTCAATCCGAGCTTCACAAGACGGTGGATACGAGAGGCAAAGGTGGCAGGCTCATCAAGAGAGAAACCAGAGGTGAGGAGGGAGGTATCGTAGAGGAGCCAGATGAGATCCTTGACAGTCTTGTCACTCTGGTCAGCATCAGCCTTCTCGCGAAGGGCAGTAACAATGGAGTTGGTGGGGTTGATCTCCATGGTCTTCTTGGAGGTCATGTAGGCAGACTGACTGGAGTCGCGAAGGGCCTGAGCCTTCATAATACGTTCCATGTTGGCACTCCATCCATACTCTCCAGTAACGAGACAGCAGGGAGAATCAGCCAGACGGTTGGAAACAACGACCTTCTCAACCTTGTCATCGAGGACTTCTTTCATGAGCTTGCACAAGCCCTCAGTCTTGGCCTTTGCCTCTTCAAATTTCTTCTTCTCGTCTTCATCCTCATCAAGCTTGAGTCCTTCCTTGGTGGCAGAGATGAGCTTCTTACCCTCAAACTCCTTCAATTGTTGGACGCAGTACTCATCAATGGGGTCAACCATGTAGAGGACTTCATATCCCTTCTTCTTGAGCTTCTCAAGGAAGGGGGAGGTCTCAACCGAACGCTTGGATTCACCAGTGATGAAGTAGATTCCAGGCTGCTTGTCATCCATACGGCTGACGTAGTCATCAAGGGAGGTCATGGAGTCACCACTCTTGGTAGAATGGTAACGAAGGAGCTTAGCAAGCTTGGCACGGTTGGTCGAATCTTCGTGGATACCGAGCTTGAGGTTTTTGCTGAAGGCTTCGTAGAATTTGTTGAAGGCATCTTCGTTTTCGGCGAGGTCGTTGAACATTTCAATGCACTTCTTGACCAAGTTCTTCTTGATGACACGAAGGATCTTGTTCTGTTGGAGGGTCTCACGGGAGATGTTCAATGGAAGATCTGCAAATTAGAGAGAGAAATGTTGTGAGCATGCCGTGGGCAAAAATCAACGGTTATTGAAGTGCTAACAGCATCAGCACAGACACTTACCCTCAGAGTCAACAACACCCTTAATAAAAGAAAGCCACTCAGGCATAATATCCTGACAATTATCCATAATGAAAACACGACGGACATAGAGCTTGATATGATTGTGCTTCTTCTTATCTCCTCCCTCAAACATATCAAAGGGGGCACGCTTGGGGCAGAACAAAACAGCCTTGAATTCGAGCTGTCCCTCGACGGAAAAGTGCTTGACGGCGGCGTGCTCCTCCCAGTCGTTAGAGATGGACTTGTAAAAGGCTGCGTATTCGTCTTGGGTGACATCGTCGGGTTTGCGCATCCAGAGGGGCTTCATGTTGTTGAGGTGCTCCCATTCGTGGGATACTTCCTTGATCTTTTTGGTCTGTGTATTGCAAATGAAACAAAATGTGTAAGAGAATTGTTGTCAACATGCAAGATATATGAAAGCAGATGCAACTGTTACACAAGAGTCACATCTCACCTTCTTCTCCTTCTTGGCATCATCCTCATCGACCTCCTCAACCTTGGGCTTGTCATCATCCCCCTCATCCTCATCGTCGTCATCATCATCCGTCACCTCCTTCTCGGTAGTCTTCTCCGTATAGAGCTTAATCGGAAAACCAATAAACTCAGAATGCTTCTTCACCAAATCCTTAATCCTCCTCTCCTCCAGGTATTCCGACATGTCCTCCTTCAAATGGAGAATGATACGGGTACCACGTCCCAATCCCGCATCGTCGGCCTTGGTAATGGTGAAAGAGCCTCCAGCCTCCGAGGTCCACGTGTAGGCTTCGTCCTCGTTGTTCTTCGACACGACCTCCACCTTGTCGGCGACGAGGTAGGCAGAGTAGAACCCCACGCCGAACTGACCAATCATGGAGATGTCAGCGCCGGCGGTAAGTGCCTCCATGAAGGCCTTGGTCCCAGACTTGGCGATGGTTCCGAGGTTATTCACGAGATCGGCCTTGGTCATACCGATACCGCTATCCTCGATGGTGAGGGTGTTGTTGGCCTTGTCGGGGATGAGCTTGATTTGGAGCTCGGGCTCGCTGTCGAGGACGGAGGAGTCGGTGAGGGATTGGTAGCGGATTTTATCGAGGGCATCGGAGGAGTTGGAGATGAGTTCGCGAAGGAAGATTTCCTTGTTGGAGTAGAAGGTGTTAATGATGAGGGAGAGGAGTTGGTTGATGTCGGCCGAGAAGGCGTAAGATTCAGATTCGGACATGATTGTTTTCTGTGTTGGGGGACGAAGTGGTGGTGCTGCTGTTTTAGCAAAGTGATATCAGGAATTATGAGCCTTTGAGGGGAGGAGGGGAAGGCGGAATGGAAATCTTCGAAATTACCTGTCAATCGATTTCGATGGATAACATACCGCCACGTTGTACAGAGGAATAGTACAAAATTATTCCCGCCATTAGAGATGGGACGAATCAAGCACTGTCATTTTTTCGAAATCTTGGATTAAGCGCAAAGATTTCGATTGGCATCTTTTTGTGCTGTGCCATTTTTTGATGGCCCTCAGATTTACCTTTATAGATCATATATCTTCGTTATGAGTTGTTCCAAAATGCTCACAACTGAAGGTAACGTCTGCCTGTCGTATAGTAATATCTTAAAAGTTCTTTTTTTCTAATTAAGTGGGCCTGAAAGTCTAGATTGACATTGTGACGTTCACGTAATGGACTTCTAAAGAGAACCCACTTCTGAATATTGGGGTCCACGTATGATTGAGACGTTTTTCTATCTTCCAATCTCTATAAGTAGGAATTAATACTACCTCGTGCCGCAACTTTTCTTCGAAAATCGTGGTTGCCAGCACGGCCACTCATCGATCAGCCTCACAACTGTCTCATAAAATCATTTGTCCGCTCGACAACATCGATCACTTTCATTGCAAACCAATAGAACAACTAAACAATGTCTACTGTTCAAGGAGAATCCGTCGGTATCGATCTCGGTACCACCTACTCTTGCGTCGGTGTCTGGCAAAACGACCGTGTGGAGATCATTGCCAACGATCAAGGTAAGCGAACCGCTGCTGCTGTATTTTCATTGTCAATCGTACCATGAATTCGCTGTCCTGACTCCTAACCCCCTCTCTTCCCCATTAATCAACAGGTAACCGCACCACCCCCTCCTACGTCGCCTTCACCGAAACCGAACGTCTCATCGGAGATGCCGCCAAGTCCCAGGCCGCCATGAACTCCATGAACACCGTCTTCGACGCCAAGCGTCTCATCGGCCGCAAATTCTCCGACCCCGGCGTCCAGTCCGACATGAAGCACTGGCCCTTCAAAGTCATCCCCGGAACCGGAGGCACCCCCATCATCGAGGTGGAGTACAAGGGCGAGACCAAACAGTTCAAGGCCGAGGAAATCTCCTCGATGGTCCTGACCAAAATGAAGGAGATTGCGGAGGCCTACCTCGGCAAAGAGGTCAAGAACGCCGTCATCACCGTCCCCGCCTACTTTAACGACAGTCAACGTCAGGCCACCAAAGATGCCGGAGCTATCTCCGGCCTGAACGTCCTCCGTATCATCAATGAGCCCACCGCCGCCGCCATCGCCTACGGCCTCGACAAGAAGGGAGAAGAGAAGAACGTTCTCATTTTCGATCTCGGAGGCGGAACCTTTGACGTATCCCTCCTCACCATCGAAGAGGGCATCTTCGAAGTCAAGGCCACAGCCGGAGACACCCATTTGGGAGGAGAAGACTTCGATAACCGCATGGTCGATTACTTCCTCCAAGATTTCAAGCGTCGTTTCAAAAAGGATATGTCTCAGAACCAACGCTCCCTCCGTCGTTTAAGGACTGCGTGCGAACGTGCCAAGCGTACCCTTTCCAGTTCTACCCAGGCTCATATTGAGATTGACTCGCTCTTTGACGGTATCGACTTTAACTCTACTATTACTCGTGCCCGTTTCGAGGATTTGTGCATGGATTACTTTAAGAAGTGCATGGATCCCTGCGAGAAGGTTTTGAGGGATGCCAAGATTGCCAAGAATCAGGTGGATGAGGTTGTCCTTGTCGGTGGTTCGACTCGTATCCCCAAGGTTCAGAATATGTTGTCTGAGTTCTTTAATGGAAAGGAGCCCTGCAAGAATATTAACCCCGATGAGGCTGTTGCCTTTGGTGCCACTGTTCAGGCTGCCATTCTTTCGGGTGCCGACAAGTCCGAGAAGCTTTCTGAGCTTCTTCTGTTGGATGTCACTCCACTTTCTCTTGGATTGGAGACTGCCGGAGGAGTCATGACCACCCTGATCAAGCGTAATACCACCGTTCCTGCCAAGAAGACCCAGACTTTCTCCACCTACGCCGATAACCAGCCCGGCGTGTTGATCCAAGTCTTTGAGGGAGAGCGTTCCATGACCCGTGATAACAACTTGCTCGGAAAGTTCAACCTCGACGGTATCCCTCCCATGCCCCGTGGCCAGCCCCAGATTGATGTGTGCTTCGATATCGATGCCAACGGTATCTTGAACGTGTCTGCCCTTGAAAAGTCCACTGGAAAGGAGAACAAGATTACCATCACCAACGATAAGGGTCGTCTTTCCCAAGAGGAGATTGAGCGCATGGTCCAAGAAGCTGAGCAATACAAGGCTGAGGATGATGCCAACAAGAATCGTGTCGAGTCCAAGAACGGCCTTGAGAACTACTGCTACTCTCTCAAGTCTTCGATTGAGGGAGAGGAGGTTAAGGACAAGATCCCTGCGGATGATAAGCAGAAGCTCCTTGACGCTATTGCCGAGACTACCGCCTGGCTCGATGCCAACCAGACTGCCGAGAAGGAGGAGTTTGAGGAGAAGCAAAAGGCTCTTGAGGCGATTGCCATGCCCATTCTTCAATCGATGGCCGGTGGAGCTGGTGGCATGCCTGACATGGGTGCTGGGGGAATGCCGGACATGGGCGGTGCTGGAATGGAAGACCCCGCTGGTGGACCTACCATTGAGGAGATCGATTAAGCGGTTGATTCAAGTGGTTTTGTTCGATTGAGTACTGTATTGTAACACATAAATAATCTCAGCCTCATTTTGTTATCTTCTTCGAGCTTTGTTTGCCTCCGTAAGCTTAACCGAGGCACTCTCTCTAGATTCTATATCTACTATATCTATCTCACACACTCTCTATCTGTAGTCTCAGCTCACTCTTTGAAATCCCATACTGCTCAGCCAACTTTTCCATTTCAATCTGCATCTTACTCTTTCTGTTCTTAATCTTGTGCTTCACTTTTAATGCTACCTTGCGTATAAACTTTGTTATGGGTGGCAAATAGAGCACCCAAAACAATCTGACGAGGAGCATTGTTTTCGCAATGAAAAGTTGAGATGCAGTGACGAACTGATTTGTAGGTACAGATTACATAAATAACATACCTTGCACAAGGAGCTATGAATGCTATCGAGAAGGTCACAAAAAGCAGATTATAGACATTCATATTATGTTCACATTAATCCAGGAAGTGAGAGGATTCATAGGTACGATTTTAAAATAGAGATTCAGATGATTTTATGCGAGTGGTTCTGTTGAAGTGGAAAGTTGGCAGGCAGTGAGTAATAGTATTCTGGTAGCAAATGATTTACTAGGAATGATCAATGATCAATAGTATTGAATAGTATTCTCAATCTGATTGCTGCCACACGTCACAGATCAACGATGATGCTACTTGTTGTAATGTGCCTGGCTGTTCTAGCCGCTGCAGCCAATGATGAATTTGAAGCGCCGCTTTCTCGGTCTGAATAGTGTCACGAGTTATCATGCAAATAAAGTAAAAGGCCAGGTTCGCTATGACGACGCCAAGGAGACGGTGTCAGAAATCTACATCGGCAGAGACGAAGCCCCACCTGCACCCAAGATCTCGAATCGTCTACGTCGGAGTAGGCGGTTCCAAGAGAGGGAAGACAAGCTTCTGATGATGCTGCATGACAGATACAGTGTACTTGACTTTGACACCAACATGAACATGAACAAAGAAACTGAGCTAACAGATATCTCCCCCTACAGTACTTCCGCGCTCACTTTGGAAGCACGCCACCTCAAGGCGAAGTAAAGCTTCTCCTTGCTTCACCATTGACGATGTGCGACGAAGTTACCGGCCAGGTCACTCTTAACAACGAAAACCAAGTCGACAACAAAACGGTAATTGTAGCAAAACGAGGAACGTGCACATTCGGCGACAAGGCTACTTCTGCGCATGAAATGGGTGCGGCTGGCATTCTGTTCATCAACAATGAATTGGGCAATTTTCATGTCTCGGCCCCAGCCGCCCATGATTTATCAATCAGTTCCGCCACGATTTCTTTAGATGAAGGAGCTCAACTGATCTCACTCGAGAGAGTTCAAGAGGCCAATGATCCAGGTTATTCACTCAAGGCACGGTGTGTTGCAGTGATGTGCGGAAACCAACGAATCCGAGATGTGAACTCATACTGCCACCCAATGCTGCCAGAAGACAAGCAATTCGTGGAAAGCTTGGACTATAAAGGCAAAACGTCTATCGAAGGCAGCACATTTGAATATCTGCAAGGTGATTTCGCTTCTTGGATTGACCCTAGCTTGGATTGGACAACAATTGTCCCAAGTGTGATTGGAGGAGATTCCTATTGTTGTGACCCAGCTGGCTTTGAAGGAAATGAATTATCGCATGCCAATGTCATACTCTGTAAGAGATGCGAATGCGACTTTGCCACGAAAGCGGAGAATGTAGAAAGCACCGGTGCAGGATTGTTGATTGTTTCGAGTCATAATTCTACAATGGTTAGGATGGGATGCGAGCCCATTAGTAGAGGAAAAAAGGTGAATCAAATTGATTGGATATATCTAGCGTACTCACCTTATACATATCTGACAGTTCGATAAAACAGGTGATGGTTGCCACTGCAATGGTTTGGTCGATGCCCATTACTCAAAGCTAGACGATGGCCTGCTTTCCAAGCTTGCAATTTTACAACCTAGATTCAGCGATGATTCTTGTGAAGAATCAGAGGTCTACAATGAGACAAAGGTTTGAAGGCAAGCGATTGACTGTTAGATGGACTTTGACGTTTGTGTACAAAATTTTAGACTCTTAGAATGTTGTACATTGTACACTAACCTGTCAATAAATGACACCGCACTAATCCAGTTGAGAAAATGCCTCTCGAACATGCAAACCTAACGATCTTAATCTCCCTGCCAAAGCTCCTTGTTGTACATTTGGATCCGCCAGAGCAATCACATAGTAACCAGAACCAGCACTGGCTACACCAACAAATCCCTGTAATGTTTTTGGTTTGGTTGAATGGGAAAATAGATAACAAATATGTCCCAATCCCAGTGCAGGTAGCATCAGCAACAATCAGAAATAACATTTTCATTTGTTAGAAACGATGCACGTGACAAAGATAACAAGCCAGCACTTTCAACTCACGTGTTCTAACTCAATCACCAAACTCTTCATATTGACCCCCGAATCCAAACTGCCCTTCTCTTTACCACCCTTACTAGCGGCAGCAGCACTCTCCTTCACACCTTCATCACCCGAAGATGCACTTTCTCTCTGCATCATCTTCTGCCTATCATCATCCGACATTTGCTTCTCACTAGACCGCCTACTATTCTCAGGATCCAACAATACCAACTCCTCCCCCAATCGTTTATAATCGCCAGCCACTTCGGATATTAATGCACCGATTGATGCAGCGTCCAGTGGCCAGTCTTTGAGAGGATTTGGGTTGACAACGGACGAGAGGCTGCCGGCGGCGTTGTCGGGTTCGTGTGTGGGGGGCGGGCTGCCGTAGGAGCCCAGGAGTTCACCATTGGCATCTATGAGGAGGATGGCGTGTATTCCGTCGCCTATGGCTCGGGAGAGGACTGTTGGGATGGATCTGGAGCGGATCATGGTTGAAAGAGGTTGAAAGAAGTAGATTGCTTGGGGCGAAGAAGGCAAGGGAGAAAGTGAGCTTGGAGTGAGTGTGAGTTTGTGATATTTTTGAGGCTAAAAGTTGTTCGTGATTTCACAGTTGACGGCAAATCTGTCGTGAAAATTAAATATGATTTCACATCATTGTCTGTGAAATAAATCTGCCTCTCACCTCTCCTCCAACACCAGACCATCGACCATCGCTCCATCAACAACTATCAACCCACCCAAATCAATAGAACTGGAAACTACTAGGTATGGAGGCAGCAAGCAGTAGCAGCAGTGCCAACGCCATACCGTCTGAATCGCCAGCAGCCATAGAACAATGTTCTATGCCTGCAGCAACAGATTCAAATGACATCCAGAATGATACCCAATCGGCATCATCGCCTAACCAAAAACGATCTCACAAGAAACGAAAATCATCGAATGCCCGTCTACGAAAGTTATGGCGTCGTGCCACAACCACACCTCAGGGTATTTTGTCACGCGCAGAATGGGAAGAATTGATGGAGTTACACACCGAATGGAAGACACTTAATTCTAGTACTGACAATGGTGATCAGGGCAAGGACAAGTACGCAGATGTTCTGCCAGGTCCATCAGTATCCATCAAGGGAGAAATGCAACGTGATTTCCGTAAAACAGAGAATTGGCAAAGCTCCAAAGTGTCTGATCATAGAGATATATTGGTGAATTTACTGTTTGGATGTAATGCAAACAAACCTGATGGCAATAATGCACCGAACAAAAAGAAGAGAAAGAAAGATGAACTCGAGAGCAATGGAAAGTATTACTCTCATCAGCAAAAGATTAATGTCCCATCTTTACCCACTTGGGCAAACATTAGCAATTTGGCTGGTATGGGTGGAGTGGCCGTGATTGAATTAGACATCAATGATCCAGACACAGAACAATCCGATCACAGTCTCATGCCTTCACAGTTTTTACAACAACCAAACAGTATCTGGGAAGCAATGCTTGAGAACTCTACCGAATCTGTTACGAAAGGTGATAAACACCAAGTCAAACGTGTCATTGGAGCAGCTCGCAAAGTGAAAATGTTTCAAGGAGACTATCCTCGTTGCATCTCAGACGAACTCATGTTCCTACCTCCACCATCATTGTCTAAACTTGAAAACAAGAACAACGCCAAGGATTTGTTTCAAGCAATCCAGAGTTTAAGATTACCTCAAAAGCAGATGCAATCGGAAGGCTTTCCTAGAAGGGTGGGTGGACGTGTGAAAGTTGATGAGGGCTCTGAGCTACATTCAAAGATTGAACTTGCAAAAGAAAAAGTGTGCACCAAAGCAGCGTCATTCTGGCAACAATTTACACCTGACGGAAAGCAGCTAGATAAAGCCCTTAAAAATGACGACAGTTCTCTAGAATTGGTCGAGTGCTTGTCTATTAGAGAAACAGTTTGCTGCTCAGACGAAGAAACCACTCCGAACGAAGATGAATTCAGCACATCAGAGTTTTATGTACATACATTGTTACACACATTGTTACATGACAAAGAACGAAGCCCAAAAGTCTTTGCTCTGGATTGTGAAATGGTGCAAACAGCTGCTGGACCAGAATTAGCTCGTGTGTCGGTTGTGTTACTTCTCCCTGACGACAGTGGCCAGTATAGCATTGACGAATCCGATGAGAAATCTACTGTAGTACTAGATGAGCTTGTAAAGCCCCGCAGGCCTGTCCTTGACTATCTTACAGGTAAGAACTGGTGATAGAGTTATATCTCACTGTCGCTGCAACACTTCACTAACATTTGAGTGCTTTACACATGTGCAGAATACTCAGGAATAACTCCAACAATGCTGCAAGAAGTCAAGACGAGGATTGAAGATGTGCAGGTCATGCTGCTGTCGCTGATTCAAGAAACTGATGTAATTGTTGGGCACTCGCTGGAAAATGACTTGAAAGCACTCAGATTGTTACATCTGAATGTCGTCGACACGTCTATGGTCTTCAGAGGAAGCAATGGAAGAAAGTATGGTAAGTATACACACGTCGTCAATCCATTTGCCAATTCGTTCCTTACAAACAAAGCTGTAATCTGTTCTTTCCCAGGTCTTCGTCATTTAACTAATGTTCTACTAAAAAGACAAATTCAAAGCAGCGCTGGTGGTCATTGCAGTACTGAAGACGCCGAAGCTGCTCTTATTCTCGCCACTCGTAGAGCAAAACTTGGACCGGCTTTTCAGC
Source organism: Cyclotella atomus (assembly GCA_036939935.1). Classification (NCBI taxonomy): domain Eukaryota; phylum Bacillariophyta; class Thalassiosirophyceae; order Thalassiosirales; family Thalassiosiraceae; genus Cyclotella; species Cyclotella atomus. The sequence continues at coordinate 33,988 of JALLPI010000001.1, read as the reverse complement.
TGAAAGAAAACTCTAGAGGCAAGAGCATTATGGGAACATTCCAATCAATAAACCGGGGTGCAGGCGAAGGTAAAGAAAGTTTTGCTGAGCGTAGTGATGGGCCGTGTGTCTGTATTGGGAGCAACGAGTGGATTATGAAATACCAATCCAAGAGTTCACATCACGTGTTAAGCTGTGATTCTATATTGAATTCGATGGTAAGTAGGGTAATTGCCATTGTCTTACTGGGTCAAGTAACAAAGCTCAAAGTGTATGTTCTGTTGCAGTCAATGGCAATACCATCATGGCTACACTCGAGCAGCAGCAGAAAAGCTGGCTTTTTATGGGCAAACTTATCATGTGGCAACACAAAGGCAAGTGCAAATTCAAATAGAGGCACCGAACTGAAGAAGCTTGAAGAAATCATGGTAAGAGACACACTGTTCATGAGATTGGCAATCGTAAACATCTAACATTGTGATTATATTATGGCACTCTGTAAAGACGGACATATATCGCCGCGTGCCATTGCACACTCCCATTCTTCTGATATGCCAACACAATTATGCCCAGGCACTTGCCCTCACCAAAGAGAGGAAGCTTGCGCTCAAGTCAACAATCACATGGTCAACTGAAAAGGAGCAGAAATGGAAAAGCTGCATGAATGCAAGTATGAATTGCGAGGCACTTTGGATTGTTGGTGTCCCTGTTTAATCCAGAGGAATCGTACTGTACGTAATTTGTTCTACTATTGCTCTTATGTTCAATAGATTTCCTAAGAAGTTACGTTAATTCATTATGTAGTATTGGTTCATAGCAATTTACATGATTGTGTAGAGCCAGAAAGCAAAGGAAGACACAAGAGCAACAGCTATTGATGCTGGTCTGAAAGAAGACGAAGATTCCAGTCCGGCCCAGTAGCTAGCCACCCAAGGCTCATCTGGTGTTTCAAAGTTGCTGAAGTCGCCAAATGCTGATAAGCTAATATCCTCATCACTAGAGTCTTGGTCAGCGCATGCTGAGACATATGCAAAGCAATATTGACCACTTGGACAACTGGCCGAATCGCGGTCATCACAACGTTGCCCACATGTCTCAGATGCATCCTCGAAATTGTTACCACAGTAAAACAAGTTTGTGGCCTGGCATCCCGTGTGCGCGTAACAAGATTCTCCATCACCACATTCATCAGAAGAACCACTGCTGCAGGGCTTGGAGCAAGTCTCAGCAGCATCAAGCCAAGTTGAGCCACAAAAGTATGTGGATCTATCACTGCACTCTGTTGTTTCAAAGCACTTCATCTCTCCGGGGCACTGGTTGTCATCTCCACTAGCACAAGCAATTGCACCACCTATGGCACACTTTGTCGCAGCATCCTCGATAGTCATGCCGCAGAAAAAGTCAGTCATTGGAACACTGGATGGATTGATGACGTGCTCTGCGTTCTCGTTTGTGGCTTGGCAAGTAGTGTACGCGAAACATCCCATCCCTTCTGGACAATCAAGCGAGGATCTGGATTCACAAGGGTGGGCACAGTTTTCACTGGCATCTTCAAACGAAACTCCGCAGTAGTAGGATTCGGTATTGAGGCAAGCGGTCCAAGCAAAGCACGCCTCGCCATCAGCACAAACACTGGCATCGCCATTGGGACACGGTGTAGTGCATTTGTCACTTGCATCAAGCCACGAAGTCCCGCAAAAGAAGCTCTCGCGAGCTTCACAGTGTGTGTTGCCAAAACACTGCAATTCACCCGGGCAGCTGTCATCATCTCTTGTTGGACAGGGGATTTCACAGGTACTAGAAGCGTCTTCGACAGATGACCCGCAAAAGTAAGTGTTCTCTGGGTAAAGATCTTCATCCTTTTCTTCATCGGCTGAAGGTGCATCAGCCTTGGATGTTGATGCTGTTGATAGAGGCGCAGAAAATTGGCTCATGTCGGAATCAGAAGCACCCTCTTCTGACGCGGATTTGGTCTGCTCAAGACACATGGGGGCAGTGAAGCAAGTTTCACCATAGGGACACATATCACCGCTCGTGCATTTCTGGGCCGTGGAACAATCAACAGGCCAAGCCTTGCCACAGAAGAAGGTCTCGGATAGATCCTTGTAGGTAGGAGTGGGGCCGCTGCTGGCTCGAGGAACATCTTCAGGAACACTGGACGAAGTACTCAATGAGCCAAATGAGCTGGGAAGCATCTTCTTCAGGTAGCTGATGTACTCCTCACGATATTCGGGAGTTAGGAATGGCTGGCTCACAATGGCAGAGACTGGGATGTCCTCATCATTGGTATCATACTTGATGGTTTGTTTGAACTTTATAACGGTGATTGGTTCGCTCGAATCGGCGCCGTAATGGACTTCGATGATTTCAAAGGCTGTAGCAACATTGTTGATGGCCTCCTTGACATAATCCCCGTTGGAGCTTCCCTTATTGTAAAATTCTTGCTCATAGATGGAAGTGAGGTACTGCCACTCATAAATGTTCTCAACCTTGTTCATCTCCATTCCAGTTAGAGTCATTTCACCTTTCACAGTGATTGGGCCGTGTGCTGCATTGCTGTAGGCGAGAGAATCGGTGGCTTGCTGATTTAAGGAGGAGCTAGAAGAATCAATACTAATGGTACTGGATCCCGTATTTGCTGACACGTTGATGGATGCGCCATCTGTGCTGACACTTAGTGAACCGATGGGACTAGAGTTTGATGAGCTGCTCGGTGCCGAGTTGGTGGAAGTGCTTGGTGTAGTAGGAGAGGGGTTTTGCGGAGTGCTTGGTGCCGAGTTGCTACTGGATGGGTTTGGTAACAAAGATGGGCTATCGTCAAGAGCCGCTCCATTCAAGAAAGCCTCAACGATGCCTGAGGCAGCATTGCCTGAGTCGTTGTTGGACGAGGCATCAGATCCTGGTGCAGCTGAGTAAGATCCAACCGCAACTGGTTCTCCGCTTGGTACAAAGATGCACATGTCATCATTAGCACATTCCCCAGAAGGGCAAGCCTCTCCGCTATTGTGGCAGTAGAATGATGAAAACTTGTCGAGAGGAGGAGCCGAAGAGGAGTCAGAAGTGGAGGAGGACGACGGTTCGCCAAAAGGATTACCACTCGAGCTTGATGAAGATCCGGTGGATGGGTTGCCAGATGCCGAGAATGAGTTTGCGGCACCATTAGCCTTGACCGTGGTTGGAAGGAATACTGCAGAGATGGAACTTAGGTCTGCAAACAAATCATCGGAGTTCTTGAGGAACTGCACATATGCTTCTCTCTTGCGGTAGCTGCTGAAGGGATAGGTCAGAACTTCTTCGAGGGTAACACCAGTTCCTGACAAGAACCTGGTGGTTTGGGTGTATTCCATAAGATAGGCATCGTCAGAAAGCTTTCGTTGGAGAAGTGCACGACGAGAAGAGGAAGAGACGCTCAACTCAGTCAGCTCATAGAAAGTATCAACATCTGTGACTCCAGATCTGGTTGCATCCCGTTCATCAGAAAACTCATTGTAGAAGCGTTCAAAGTACTCCTCAGTGAGGGATTCCCAGGCATTTACATGGTCAGATGATAACTGAGAGATACCATACAAAGCCATGCGAATATTTTCAACTTCAAGCCCTGTCTGAGGAGATGGCTCTGGCTCGGGTTGTGGCTGCGGCTGAGGTTCAGGTTGCGATGGCTCTGGCTGGGATTCTTCTGGTTGGGATTCGGCTGGCTGAGAATCGGGTTCAGCCGGCTGTGGCTCGGGTTCGGGTGCAGGAATTGACTCAGTAGGATAATCGAACTCTTCATCGGCTTTTTCTTCGGGCATTTCCACTTCGGTAAACTTGGAGAAATCAGGAGAGCTTTCGGTCTCTGTAGGATAATCAAACTCTTCATCGGCTTCTTCTTGAGGCATTTCGACTTGATTGAACATTTGCTCGGGTTCTTCCCCATCGGAAGGCGCTTGTTGGTCATGTTCCGGCTGTTGAGTTGCCTCGGTCTCTGCCTCTGTCTCTGCATCGGTCTCTTGCTCAGAGTCGCTAGGGTAGTCAAATTCTTGTTCGTCGTGTTGAGAGGTTTCATCTAGCGCATCAGAAAAGGAAGTCATCGAACTTGAGGTGTGGGTCAAAGCTTGGGAGTTCCCAGACTCTTCATCTTCAATTTCGACTTCTACGTCGGCAGCGGCAGTGGTAGACATAGTCAGCAATGATTCCAATAGGTCAGAAACATCAGATTCAGTCTCAGTCTGGGCACCCCACAAGCACTCTACATCAGCCCAACACGTTTGACCGGAAGGACACTCGTCATTGCTGCCACTGGAGCATGGAGTGCCGCACGACATTGCCTCGGTGTAATCAGACCCACAGAACATCTTGGTGGTGTCCTTTTCTTCGGCAGAAATCAGACCAACTCCTTCAGTAAAACAATCAGAGCCTTCAAAGCAGCTCATTCCTGAAGAGATATTTGTTAGTTAGAAGATGTGAATGAGCTTGAGAAGAAAGATATCGTATCTCCTGTTGTAACTTACCAAGTGGACATTCATCATCTGATCCTGAAGGACAGCGCTTTGGGCAGCTAGAAAGCATGTCATTGTAATCAGCACCACACCAGCGCTTTTGGGGATCTCCTTTTTCCTTGACTCCAATACCGGGGGTGCGGCAAATGAGCTCGCTTTCACTCAAGTCGTAACAGATCATTCCTTCGCCACACTCCTCGTCTGTTCCTTCAGGGCAGGCCTTTGGGCAATCCTCCAAAACATTATTCCATGAGGCACCGCACCAAAGATCTGTAGACAAATTAACAAGCAAATTGTATGTTAGAATTGTTTGTACAAAGTTAACATACTGATGCAAATCAAGCAGTGCACTTACGAAGTGGGTCAACGGGATCCTTGATGCCGACTCCAGTCTCGTTACAGGACATTTCTTCAGTACTCATATCAAAGCAGATCATGTCTCCATCGCACTCATCGTCGGAGCCACCAGGGCATTCTTGAGGACAGTTCTCAACCAAATCTTTGTAGTTCTTTCCGCACCAAAGCTTGCCTTCAAGTGCTTCAAGGTCGGCGATGGCGGACTTCTTCAATGAACATGGCGAACCACCCCAGCACGTCTCTCCCGGGCCGCACTCTTCGTCAGTGCCTCCAGGGCATTCAGTTGCGCACTTGTCAGCCATGTCTTCGAAGGTAGAGCCACACCACTTGTCGCTAACGCCAACCTTGTAGATAGGTGTGCAATCGGGAATCGGTCCATAGCAGAACTGTCCTTCGGGGCATTCTGAGTTCTGGCCACCGGGGCATGGAAGACCACAATCACCGTCGTAGGTGGCATCGGTCCAAGCATCAAAGCAGTAGTAATCGCCAGTGTTTAGATCTTCGGTAGGCTTGTAAGTAGTAGGGGCAATGCTTGGGACTTCAGAGATCAACGATTCGTCGTAACCAATAGTCAAGTTCAAAGCAGTGGCATTGCAGGCTGTTTCCTTGAAGCACTTTTGACCATTGGGGCACTCGGAATGTTCTCCGCTACGGCACCATTGACCACAGAGTTCATTGGCTTCTTCGATGTTGCTGCCGCAGAAGTAAAGGTTCACTTCATCATCGGCAGCAATGGGCGAGGAAGATGGCGCGTAAGTGGTTGGTGCGGCTGAACTGGGCATCAATGTGGGAACACCCGTTGGAACATCAGTTTCAGTTACAGGTGTGCACGATTGTCCAATGGTGAAGCACATCAGCCCTGATGGGCAATCTAGAGGAGTATGAAGACCATTTTCGTCTACCATCATGGGACAGGGCATGGCATCAGGGTTGGTGTTGCACTCGTCTGTGGCTTCCTGCCATCCACTGCAAAGAAAGTTGAACACCATTCACTTGTCAGAATAAGTAGCTAAAGCTTTGTATATATCATGTGCAAACTGGAACTTACCTTCCGCAAAACATATTAGATGGATTGTCAAGAGATTTCCTGAAGGCCAATTCATCTTCAGTAGGTGCAGGTGTGGGTACAACAGTAGCATTGGCAATGCTTGGAGCCATGGTGGTATTGGTATCATTCAAAGCAATCGAGGGAGCCAATGTGGAGTTTGGGTCAACTGAAACCGAAGGTGAGGGTGCCATTGTAGCATTGGTTTCATTGGAAGCTACAGATGGAGCCAAGGTAGCATTATAGGCAACAGAAGGTGCCAAGGTAGCATTAGAGACCACGGAAGGCGTTTGATTTCCTGCTGTTGGAGACACTGTTTCATTTCCTGGAGTGACCGATGGAGACAACGTTTGGTTCGCGATCGAAGGAGACAGCGTTCCATTTCCTTGGATTGATGGAGACGACGTGCCCGAATCAGTGCAGGGCAAATCAGGCCCAAAGCAGTAAGGCATGTCCTCAGGACACTCATTGTCTTCGTTCATTGCATTGTAACCCAATCCAGATGGACATGGGATGGAGCAATCCGTAATGGCTTCATTGTAACTGTTACCGCAGTAGTACGTTGCATCTACGGATTGATGGAAGGTTTGGACGAGGGTAACTGCTACTACCCACGCGTTGAATGTCATGGATTTCATCATGACGTCGATAAAAGACGTTTGTCGATTGATTGGGATATGTCCTTTGTGAGTTGATTAGTTGGCCGCGTCAATCGCTTGGATATTTATTTTTGCAAACAAATTGTGAGACGAAGAAAAGACGAAGTGGCTGTGGGAGGTGAGGGCGAGTAGGTTCGCAGTGGGATGTCCGATTGATGGTGAAAGACCAATCTTGCGAAGATCAAACTATTGCCCTGTGCACGATTTATGCGAAGCTTCAAGATACGACATTCGTTTGCTACAGCCCCAAGACCAAAGTCTGGTCACAAGAAAAAAAAAGTGATAACATCACCCGTACACACGATAGAAGGGGCGTGAAGAGAAGAGTGATGAACACGGAGACGATGAGCCGCACGATTCGCTGTGCCGTACGAGACTACAGTACAACTGAAACACCTTAAACCATTCGAAACACGAGCGACAAAGGCTCTTCCGCCGAAGAAATTGCGAAGACACAAATCCCTGGACTTTTCGTATCCTGTCTGTTTCAGTGGGAATCCAAAACAGCCTCGGGGTACTTTCTACTGGCGCGCTGCTTTAAGAGCCCATTGGGGACTGGGAAATGAGATGATTGACACGAGCTCTTCGTCACGGTCAGGAGTTTGACGGCATACTGAGATCAACCAACCCAGTAAACACAACAATGACAGTCCCTTTTGAAACCTGTTCTCGGAATTCTTAGTGGCTATTGAGTGAGCATTGGTAATAGCTTCCTTTTTATTGGCAGCTTATATAAGTATTAGCTAACAACTTGGTTCATTGGGTTCTAAACTCAACACCTGTTCAAGCGTGCCCACTGAAAGAATAGCACACGCAGACCTCAACAATGGCACTGCTGTGAGCGCACCTGTACCTTCACCCATTCTTAATTTCATTCGCAGCGCAGGGCCTTCAAGAGGCGGGAGACCATTGCCTAGTGCTATCTTGGCGATTTCCTCTACAGCAATTACTTGACCTTTTTCTGTTGATTCAGTAGCAAATAAAATAGCTCTACTTGCCATAGGGTTGATGTGACAGGCAATCATTGTCGCAGTTGTGCAAATAAACCCATCAATTAGAACCGGAACATTTCTCTCGGTAGCTTCCAAGATACCGCCTACAATCGCTGCTATTTCAGCGCCGCCTACGCTTTTCAGGGCCTTGTATGGCTGTCCTTTCATGGTGAAGGCTCCATGATACTTCAACGCTTCTTTAACAATAGATACCTTCTTTTTCACAACCTCCGGATTCACTCCATCGCGAGATGTAGAAGCTCCACTCCCGCAGAGTTCTACTGGATCCTTATCAGTCAAGGCAGCAATCAATGCTGCAGATGTGGTTGTGTTTCCTATACCGACTTCTCCAAACGAAATGACGTTACATCCTAGCTCATCAATAGCTCTACTCGTCTCTTTCCTGCCTGCTTGCACGCACTGTCCAACTTGTTCTGAAGTCAACGCATTTCCTTTGCAAAAGTTCTTTGTGCCACCAGAAACTTTGAACTCAGAGCATCGTACAATATCTCCAGCCCACTCATGATGTGCTGCTAAGCCAACATCAATCACACGGAGGTTAACATTGTTACATTCAGCCAATACTGAAGCACCGGCGAGACAATTATCCAATCCAATGACAACCTTTTCGGTGACAGATGCTGGATATGCAGAACAATTCATTCCTCCATCTGTCACGGCCTTCGCCACGCCATGATCGGCAGCAAAAATTAGGCATGCGACACTATGCGCTGTAGGTCTGGATGTTTTCTGAAGAGCCGCCAACCGACCAGCCCAGTCTTCCAATGTTCCAAGCGATCCAACAGGCTTGGCAAGTGAGTCAAGATAGTTGCGCACCGCATAATATCGTTGGGCGAAGTCATTGTTTTCGTCATTCAGAAGAGCCTCCAAAGTATCTTCTTCTTTCTGTGAGTCTTGTTCACCAGATACAAGAGCTATTTGAATCTGATCAGTTGATCCTTTCTCGGCAACCGTCTTCCTAACAAACACCGGCGGAAGTCCCACGTTGCTGCACCAAATGATAGTGAACAACATCACCACAGCAAACTTTACTAGGGAAAGAATCTCAGGATTCTGTTTTACAGACTGCACCATATCTGAGAATGAAGTCTTCTTTTCAATGATATCCGAGAGAATGTGCCCAAGGATTGTTAACATCTGTTGATGCTCATCGTACATACCGACAAGGAGAATAATTGTGAGAAGGTACACTTCAGTCACACAGATTGTCTGATAAAATATTGTGGATCGATGCAGAGAAATGTTAGAGTCAAGAGGCTCCACAGATGCTTTGTAAAGTTACGAACTCACTGCACCGAGATAATCGCCCATGACACCACCAAGAAGATAATCTGGGAAGATTAAGTTTACAAAGATCAAAGACTGCTGTGAGTCCACAAAAGTAAGATGGCACCTGTGTAACATGAGATACTCACCAGCATATCGACCTGAAAAGAACGCCATTGCCATTACTGCCACAATCAAATATGTTGCCATAGCAGCACCATATAAAGTATAGGCAACGACGAAAGATGAAACGGTGGCAAATGCAACCCTCGACCAAGAAACTAAATACTTGGCATGGAGAAAGAAGGAGTAAAATCTATACTTCGGTCCCTGCTCATCCACATAATCTCGCGTTCTAACCATCATTGGTGCCACTAGACGTGCAAGGGTGTGTCTGAAGAAAAGTTAAGAATGACATTGCATACTTATTGCAGAGGCAGAAGTGCAAGTACAAACAAATATACTCACGTGGCAATAACAGCTGGCCCTCCTCCTTCACAATTTCCAACACACCAGGTTGAGGATCCCAACGTAGCAATCAGTTCTACTTTTGCAATCATGTAAAGGAGTAGAATTGCACAGCCATAAGTACCCAAACGTGTATCGGACATGATTTTCAGTATCTGTTCTGAAGTCCAGCCTCCACCAATACCATCAGCCGAATCTGCAAGGCCATCCTCATGAAAACACCCGGTGATCCAGAGAGAAGTCACCTCCGATATGATACTTGCAATGGTGAATGGTAGAGATAGTGTAAGGCTAGCCAGATCATAAAATGCTGATACAAAGATTCCAATTAGGGTTCCAGCGATTGGGAAGTAAGCCATGCCTCTCATCAGATACCCTGCAAAGGAACATAAGCACAGGTATGACATATGAGCATATGAATATTTCCTTAACGCATAGTGGATTGTTAAAACATAGCCTACCTGGATGATGATCAACCCATGTAGGTCCGGGCAGCCTGGTGACAAACATCCAAACGGTAAAGAATCCACGAACTTCCGCCCAAAACGAAAACCTCCCTTCACCGTGAATAAAGTCCAGAATCTGATTGGTAATGAATTCATGCGAGTTTACGGTTCCATTTCCACGAGCTTCCACCGTTCCCTTTGGTAGGATAGTGGTACTTGCTTCGACTTGGTTCTTCGATCCATTCTTGGGCTTAGAGTTCGCGAGGCCGTTGTTGGGAGCCATAGCTGCAATTAGGATCTTCAGCAACTTTGCCAGTGTTTACAAATGGTCTGCTATGAGAGATCGTTGCAACACATATCTATAGGTTCGATTTATGAAAGCTCGGTATATAGTACAGCAGCACCTTTCATCTGAAGGAAGTTGGGGTTTAATGTAAGCTCCTATGCTCTGCCAAAGGAAAGAGGTGGGATGGGTGATGGTGATGATTGAGGATTGAAGAACGTGTCTCTGTGCCTTTATGTTTCGATATCATTAAAGATTATCAGACTTTACGATCTAACTAAATCGTCACAAAATTTCCAACATGAAAGGTTGGCGCGGACAATCTTCGGCCACCCCCCTTTCCTCTTACATTTTTTCAGGAGGATAATGCTTCACACGCGAGAACCCTGGTGGCTCTTCTTCTTTCAAGATAGACTTCAGCAGCTTCTTTGCATCCTTGGTAAGATCATAAAACCTAAAGTCTCGATCAGGATCTTCCCAGTCATACAACTCTTCATCAATGTTGTCTGTGTTGCAAGCAATCAATGGATAGGCAAACAGTTTTGATGTAACCTGAGGCAAATATGCCGATCTAGAGGCCACAGTACTGAATGCAATGCCTTGATCATCACCAACACTTTTGTAAGCTCGTCTATACCGGTCCGCCACCTTGTTTTTTGCTCTATATAGAAATACGACGACAACCAGGCTCATGATAGCAACAGCAGTCCAGCCATAGTATGTTGTAGAAATAATCTGCTCGTCGGACATCCACTCCATGGGCTGCGTTTGTTCAGAGGACACTGTTGGGACGAATGGAAAGGTGAAGCCTCCACCAATCTTCATCATGTCCATGTTGCAGTAATGATAAGTGACGTCATTGTTGGTATAGGTGACAGAAGTCGCCGCTGCATAACTTCCTTTTTCAACCGGAACCAAGTTGAAACTGCTTACATATTCTTCATCAATGCTTTCATTTGGGCAAATGTTGTCATAGGGGAAACCCGACCAATAATAGCTTGAGAGAATGGCCTGAGCAACGATTGCTAGAGGAAAGAATACTCGACGGCTTGATCTAGAGATTGAATTTCCCAATTGCGGAGCCCGTTTCCACGTCCGCATCAAACTGAATCTATCAACATAGTACTTGATTCCAAGCGAAAAGAAACAAAGAAAAAATGCAGCTGGAAAGATGCTGCTATACCACAAGCATAAGAACAAGATCTGAATGTACATGAAACAGAATCGATCAGGAGTGATGCAATGCTGAAAAATGATAACTCAAAATAAATCACCTTGGTCATATCCGTATAGCGCTCGGCGAGCTCATAAGGAGAGCCCTGGAACAACAAATTCATCGCATCTTGAGTAGCCGCTCTTGGAGCCAAAATGTGCTTGTTGATGTGCCCAAAAATGTCTAACAGCTGCAAAGCATTCGTTGTGACGATATCAGCAAAGAACAGTGCGTACACTTGTGTTATAAGTCCCGTTCGATTGGTAAGAGTGTTGGTGAATGGCGTGATCAAAGCGATAACAACAGAAGTCGATACCCATCTGAAGAAGCAGATCTTAAAATAGAGACTGCATTCGTTTATTGAGTAACAGTTGTACAAGTATCAGTTGAAAGCTACAAAATCGACTTACCTGCTCTGTTTACTACTTTCAGAAGGGTGTGATTCTAGATCAGTTAGCATTTTGGCCATCATGGGGAAGATGGTGTTGAATGCGCTAATAGTAAATGCAGCACCAACAGGAGAAGCTTCATTTGCCAGGTTCACTATGACTGCCACTAGAACAATGGCAACCGCGGTGCAGATGAAGGTGAATGTTCGCTCCTTGATCTTTTGGTATGTTCCCGCATTTAAATCTTGCCACCTGATAGTATTTGGTTCGTCGGCTTCTCGTCACAAAAAATGCAGCTTTTATGAGTTTTGAAATGAATGTCGGTGAGGAGAAGATTATGATGTACAGCATACCTTCTTTGACCATAAGAACATGTTTACCACGAAAGAGGAATTTAGCATCAGAAAGAGCCTTGGTGTCATTTCTCGACGAACTGACTGTGCTCACAGTCAAAGCTGACAAAACTTTTCTCTGCGAGTTGGATAGTTTGTTTGTGAATCTTAAAATGGGCGATGTACAACAAATTTAACAGCAGCGGTTACTTACCTGGTCCTTCTCTGTTTCAAAGGTAACGAAGATATTAGTGACGCTGTGGCCAAGTTGAGCAAATCCTTCAACCTTTGTATTCAAAGCTACAACACGTGCCAACTGCTCAGGAATTCCAGGTACAATTGTAGCAACAAGTCTGGCAAAAAAGTTCCGGTTCCTCTCGATCTCGGCAGCTGCAAGAAGTAGCAGTTAGTATCTTTTCCTACAACGCAGATCAAATAATCCAAGTGATACTTACAAACACGTGCTAGATCAAGTAACTTCATGGAAGCACCAGCTTCTTGCATGTTGTTGATGCGTCGCAAACGTTCTCGCCGTTCCACAAGTGTCTTCACTAGCATATCATTGTCTACAGCAACAGTAACAACTGTGGCATGAGCATCTAAATTCTCCTTGAAAAAATTGTGCCATTCGTCAGGATTGATTGCATCCTTTGGCGGATTTGAGATCTTGATACTGTAATCCTACGAAGGTATAAGTGTCAGGCAAGGTGAGAGAGAATATCAACACGCATATCAAGACTCTCCAAAAGTTCTAACCTGTGCTGTCTGCTCATCCAAGTCGAATTGAACCTCATGGCTCTTCAAATAAAATCCCAACAAAAAGACAGCGACAAATACCAACATGAGCGCTCCATAGTTACAAGCCGCAAGCTGCCACGCAGTCCCATCACACAGGTTCCGAAGAACAAACGTAAGCTCTGGACGGTTGGGATCTCGAGCGCATCTATCACTTGGAAATGCTCCCTGTGCAACAGTTAAATTTCCTTCATCAGCGCATACACAATCAGTACAAGGTACCCATGCAGTGTTTCTGCAAATGGCAGATCCTCGTTCTAACGTTGAAATGGCGTGTGTATACTCTTCTGGCTGGTACTTGTCAGATGAAAAATACATGATGTTGTAGGTTGAGACCAATCCAGCTAGTAAAGTGATGATAGTTATTGCGCGTAGAGTGCTGAAATAGAGACCTATTCCCAAACCAAAGTCCCCTAACTGGGAATGGGGAGTCAACAAAGGATGATAAAGTTTGGTGGGATCATCATCCTCGCCAGGTTCAGCCCTCTCCAACTTGGTCTTCCCGCTCAGTACATTCCAGACTCTAGTAAACACACTTGTCTTCTTCCCAATCTCATCTGCAGGCACCAGATATCGATACAGTGATACATGTTCATAAAAAGCCCATGCCTTCTCCAGGTTTGGACTAGCATTATTCATCATGGCATCAAAGTCATCTATTTTTGATGACGAGCTATAAGTACTTGATGTTCTACGCAGGCCCACCTCATTTTTCTCGTCCAAATTTTCATTAGCCCTTGGATTGTACCATTTCTTGTTCATTAGACTCAACGCAATTCGTCTACCAAAAGTCATGTCCCGCTTCTCATCTTGTAGGAAGTCAATTGTGGATTTGGTGCTGCATTCACTTACTGCGCTTACTTCATTTTCATCTACTCCATTAAACACATCTCGCTCTGTTGCTCCGTTGGATCCATTCGCCTCATTCTCATTAATAACTCCACTAATTTTGTCAGATGAAATCGCAACTCGCCAGCTTTCAGTTGATGGATTTTGGCAGAGCACGGCAGGATTCTGCTCACCGAATTCATTATCATTTGTAATGGCACTGATTTCATCAGACGAACTGACCGCTACACGCCAACTATCTCTGGAGGAGGATTGGTAGAGCCCGCCCTTCATCAGGGATTTCGGACCATAAATATGCCCAGACGTCATCTTGTATCTTGTGCGCAGCTTTATGCCATGCCAATCTCGAGCTGCCGCTGTTCGTTCAACTTCTTAGATTCAATGAAGGTGAAGGTGAACCCACCACAAGGCTTGCGTTGAACCACCACCAGAAACACGAAAAGAAATGTCAGCGTCGATGACAGAAGCGTGGTGGGGTTATTATTTGGTAAAGTATTTGGTTTGTTTCGCCGCAGGGCTTTGCGGAAGATTGGAGCAGTGTCCCGTCAAAGTCAAAAATCCGGATAATCCCGCCATGTCCCGCTCTCCCATCCCACTCCTCTATCCTCTATCTCCTCTCACGACTCATGACGCCGTCTGAAAAGCCAATCTTCCCACTTTGCAACCACTGCGGCACCCCGTCATCTTCGTCCATTAAAATCAAAGCGTGCACTGTGTGTTACACTTGTGGATATTGTTCCAGAGATTGCCAGAGGAAGGCATGGACGACTCACAAGACATCGTGTCGTCGACAGGCCACAGCCAGCACTAGCACTTCCTCTGCGTCATCTTCACCTAACACATGCAATAGCGTAAATACTACAGTTCATGCAAGCAATGATGATGTAGTAAGACTCGAGGTTCAATCAGGCTCGGGTGAATGGTGTGATGCAGGGCCCATCAACATGATAAATGACGTGGGCAGTCTGAACCTTTCAGCCAACTCAAACACGTCAAATTCGAGTTCAGAAACAAAACAGCCACAGCGCCGAACTAAAGACCTGTCAACAAGCGCACAAAAGTATTTACAAAACACAAAATATAAGTATAGACACTCATCCGATGGGATCGATACCAACCTTTTGATACTGCTTCATGGTGCAGGTGATACGCATGAACCATATGACAAACTGGCAATACAGATGGCGTTGCCCCAAACTGCAACTTTGGCCATATCTGCTAGGAACGTTGCATTACCATTAAATTTAGGATACGCTTGGTTTGAAGAGATGGATGGTATAGGAAATCCTCTTGCAAGCTCTGACGAGAGAAGGTTGGGTAGTCTTAGCAGGGCAGTGGGTTGGTTAGAGCATTTGCTGTGTTTACTCACTGGATTGAAAGATGACAAAAATGCTGCTACTGATGACAGAATGATCTGGGTACCAGAGAGGGTATTTTTACTTGGCTTCAGTGCCGGTGCTTGTCTTGCAATGGAGTTGTGTCGCTCATGGAGATATAATGGACGTCTGGCATTGGGAGGTGTCATATGTGTTGCTGGCGGGATCAAGACCCAATCTCTAGCGCGTTCTACTAATACCAACGAATCACTAAAAGCTACAAGCAATGAAGCAACAGATGTTCTCGTTATCGCTGGGTCCAATGACGAAACATTCAGTCCACAATTGGCGTCAAAGTCAAGAGAATTATACGTTCCTTCATCCAAGGTACAAGTTCATGTTGAACGAGGAAAAGGTCATTCAATGATAGGAAGTAGGAGTGAAATGACAGTAGTTATGGAGTTTCTATCAAAAAGAATGGTAAAGCAGATGACTTCAATGGAAAATATGACATCGATTCATTAAACTAGTCGACTTTAATACTCTTCCAATAGCTAAACATACTCATGTTCAGACTCATCAAGTTCAGTAATGCTATCGCCTGACAAGCTGGTTCCGAAGTCAGCGATTGCTTCAATGTGGTATCGTTACCATGTTCAAACGCCAACCGTTCGCATTCTTTACAGATCCGAGCCAGAGCAGACGTTTCGTTCGTCAACTCGTCGTCGAAGGAACTCACTGTGCGCATTTCACACATGTAGTTTCCATACAAGGCCAAAGACGCCTTGTGTCGTTCCATTCCTCTATCAGCACAGGCATCAGTTACTAAGATGGTCCTATATCCTACCTCGAAAACACCGAAGGCGGAATGTTGCACGCAAACACTCGTAATGAGACCACAGACTAGTACTGATTCGATACCTTCATCCCTGAGAATATCAAGTAGGTCAGTATTACCAGAAGTAGAACTCCACCGGAAGAGTTACTATGTAGAATATTGGAATAGAAGTTGGTCTCGAACATGGTGACCGCAATCCAAGTCGACGACTCCGAATCATCATCGTCTTCTTCAGTTTGTTCAGAAGCAGCCTCATCAACTTCGGATGGCTTTAAGTCACAAGACCCCGACGAGAACGAGATCGAACCAAAGATCTCACGTAAGAAACCATGCAGAACTCAGCCACAACAGAGGCGCTCCAGACGCATTACTAGCACCGATACTAAAAGAACTTGCTCGTCACATTGTCTCGTCGCAGCCTGTGTTATTTATCACAGGCGCAGGACTGAGTGCTGCTAGTGGCATAAGAACATTTAGAGGTCCTGATGGGCTATGGTCACATGTTATTTGGCAAAAAGCCACGAGAGAAGAGTTCAGGAAAGACCCACTATTGTGGGAGAACGACTTCTGGGTAGGTGCAGTGGTATTGTCTATGTTGTGATTAACCTTCTGCTATTATCATACTGTCCCTCATTCTGTTTCTTGATTGAATGTATCAGCTCAAACATTTTCCACCTCACACTTTTGGTGAATTTTACGAGCCAAATGAAGGGCACGAAGCCATTATTGCAAGTCTCCCAAATATCAATATCAAAGTAATAACTCAAAACATAGATGGTCTTCACTGCAGAACCAAACAACATTGGAACTATGATCAGCAACTCTAGTGGAGGCACATGGGCGATTGGGTTGGTATAAGTGCATCCCTGACAATGATTCTGATAGTGACAGTGACTCTGATGAAGACTCATCTCTACATCGGACAGTAAAACTTGGTAATAGAAGAAGGAAGCAACAACTCTTGCAGAGTGCATCGTGCTGCATCTCCATGACAGACTCTACTGCAAGTGACAAAACAACCAAGTGTAGATATGAGTTTGCGGAAAGCATACCTGCAAATTTAATTGAACCGTCAGAAGTGAGTACAATAATATCTGGTATTTACAGTGAGCAGTCGCATGCTCGACACACTGTTGACTCTGACTATGCTCTAGCACTACAACTACAAACTTACATCAATGGAGGAGTAGGAAATCCAAGACAACACAGTCAATTGATGAACAAAAATCGAAGCGCAATGAAACAGTTATAAATAAACCACCTCGATGCCCATCGTGCAGCCGTCCAGTTTTGCCATAGGCTCTACAATTCGATGAATCATATCATTCACATGACCACTATCAATTTGAGCGCATGGAGGGTTGGATAGATGGAGCTTCTGTCATAGTATTTATCGGTACGAGTTCTGCAGTGACTCTGACACAAAAGGCATTAGATCATGCTAGGAAAGAGAACAAAGCTGTGTACAATTTCAATATTGATGGCGAATCATTAGAATGCACGAGTTGGATGAATGTGGAGAATGTAATTGGTGATGTCCAGAGGACTTTACCCGAGCTAGTGAGATTTTGTGAAGAAGAGTTTGGAGCAAAGTGCAAGTGAGCTGTCAGCTAATCGCATTTTCTTGGACTGCAGTAGTACAAATAAATGTAATTCTTGTATTAGGCTAGATAGGTGGTTACAACTGATTCCATATTTTCTCTGACCAAGTTCCCAAAATCTACTGAACCGCCTTACAAATACAACCCCTCGGGAATATTGCCTTTCTTGCGGTACAAAGCCTTTTCCTTGGCCTTGACAAAGTCTTCCTGCACAACCTTCATCCTCCTCTCCCTCAACGCCAGCATACCAGCCTCAGTGCACACAGCTTTGATATCAGCCCCACTTAAATCATCTTTGCTCATGATGAACTTTTCAAGATCTACATCCTCTCCGAGAGTCATCTTTGAGGTGTGAATGTTGAAAATGTGACGCTTCGTCTTGACATCAGGAAGGGGGAACTCAATCTTACGATCAATACGCCCGGGTCGAATCAAGGCTGGATCAAGTGATTCAATTTTGTTGGTGGCCATAATGACTTTAACGTCGCCACGTTCATCAAATCCATCAAGCTGATTGAGAAGTTCAAGCATAGTACGCTGAATCTCGCGCGTACCTCCCGAACTAGAGTCATAACGTTTGGATCCCACGGCATCAATCTCATCAATAAACACAATAGTAGGACTCAAATCATCGGCAACCCTAAACAGCTCACGAACAAGCTTAGGCCCGTCCCCCAAATACTTTTGAATCAATTCCGACCCCACAACCCTCAAAAACGTAGCCGAGGTATGATTCGCCACAGCCTTGGCCAGCAGCGTCTTCCCCGTCCCCGGCTCCCCATACAAAATAACCCCCTTGGGAGGCTTAATCCCAATATCCTCGTACAACTCCGGATGAGCCAACGGCAACTCCACCGCCTCCTTAATCTCCTGAATCTGATCCTCCAACCCGCCAATATCCCCATAACTCTCCAACGGAGCCTTCTCCACCTTCATCACCGAAACCATGGGATCCGTATCGTCCTCCAATATACCCACCACGCTCATCGTCTTATTATGAAGCAAGACCGAACTGCCTGGCTCCAACAAATCCTGATTCACACTCGACAATATATTCACGTAATACTCTGGTCCCATCGACGACGAAACAATAGCATGATTATCATCGATCAATTCCTCCAACGTCCCCACTCCCATGGGAGAACCTCGCAGTTCTTCGAGTTTTTCCCTCTCTTCTTGATCACGTTCCTCGCGAGGCTTGTACACCTCGTGATTACGGATGAATTCCTGTTCCATGAGTAAAAAATCCTTGATGCGTTCGAGTTTCATGAGGCGGAGTTTGCATTTGGAGGAAGGGACGACGGTGGGAATGCGGGCTATGCCGGAGGGGCCGGTGCGGCGTTTGCGCCGGCGGTTGGTGGTGCGGGGGCGGGGTTCGAAGCGTTTCTTTTTGGGTTTGTCTTCTTCACCGTCTTTTTTGTCTTTGTTGTTTGCGGGTGGACCGCCTTCCATTCCTGGGGGGACGTTTCCCATTGTTTCGCTGGTGCGTTTGGTGTTTGTAGTAGTGGTTTGTTGGTTGATTGGTCCTTTTGGTTAGAAGGACAGGAGACAGGATGAGTTGAGATTTGAGATGGGTGAGAGAGAAGTTGAGAGAATGACAGCGAAAATACCTGTCCATGACCTGTTATTTAAATAGTTTTTATACTAATTTTTTATTTGATGTATGGTAGAGAGGAGAGAGAGGAGAGAGGGAGAGAGCTGGCCCTCAGCCAGCACTCTGACCAGGCCACAAACAGCTGTAGACTAAGACAAGAGCAGAGCTAGTGGAAAGGGATAAGAAGTGGCGGCACAAACAGCTGTACCGGCGCCCTGCAGAATAAGACAAGGGCAGAGCTGGCGGAAGCGATACGAAGCTAGAACAGCCCGGCTGGCGGCCTGACGAGACGATTGACGAGGCATCATGCCGTCAAAAAAGAAACGAAACGCAATGAAGAAAGCTGCCAAAGCTGCAGAAGCTGCAAAATCCAAGCTGACTTGCAAGCACTTCGGGAAGCCACCTGATATCTCACCGAGCGAATTTGAAATGATCCACGATTTGACCAATGAAATTGGATTTTTCAACCTTACTCCAGTCCCCATACCGACCTTTTATCGAATGGTCTTCGAGGGCTACAACTAGTACCGCCAATACGTCCGTGGCAATCCAGTCAAGGAGGCACTTTATCGAAATACTTTTTAGGGCCACAAATATAATTCTCAGTACGGTTGGAGATGTGCCCGTGTCAAATACAATTGCTCTGATGATGATTCTCATGGCGATTAAAATGCAAGTCAAGTTTGATGGCACTTACGGCAAATTCTGTATTGAAATGAAACCCGTTGCTGATGCAACAATTTGGTGTCGCCTTGGATCGGTTAGATTTGTTCACAAGAGAAACAGTTGCCAGTGTCTTGAAGAGCTGCATTCCAAGCTCAAGCAAACTACTGTGAGAAAAACGAGATGTGGCTACTGCGGAGAATTGAAGGATTCCAGAGAAATCAAAGAGTGTTTAGGCTGCAAGGTTAATCAATACTGTTCTCGTGATTGCCAACTAGCGGATTTCCCTCGCCATAAAGAAGACTGCGAGTATATCAAAGGTTCCAGCGGCAAGAGGACGAATGAAACGGATTCGATTGTATCATCTTTTTGTGAGATGGAATTTGGGCTTAATGAGATGGTTGGTTGGGTTCCCACAAATCCAACATAGTAACAAAACTTCTTCAAGAATCCACACATTTCATTGACTACCTACATTTACCGACGACATAACATCATGAATGCATAAGCTCACAAGAAATTCATCGTTGAATCGACTTGGACGCAAATGCTCTCTCCTTTTTGGTAGACAAATAAGCAACTAGTCCAGCCACAAAGCATAAATCAAACAAACCCGAGTACTTGAAGGTCCCTATTGTACCCAGCTTGGTTTGCATTTTACCTCCAATGATTGCTCCTAATGATTGCCCTAAACCCCCATACATAGCATTGAGTAACATTAACATTGTTGCGGCCATTCCAGGTGGAGAAATTCTGTGTGCATACGTACTACCCGAACTCCAGAATAGTGCAAATGTGATTCCTCTTAATGCCTCTGCTGGCAATGCATGATACGGATGATGAATGTATGCATAGTTGAAGAATCGTGCCACATAAGCCAACAAACTCAATACCAATACCACATCTACACCGAGATATTCTGTCAAAGGACCCGAAAACCAAAACATAGGAGCTCCAGCCAGACTTGAAACAAGACGCAGCATGCCCATTTGATTTCCTGTGCCACCGACCTCTCTGACACGAACGTAAGCAAAGTTTTCAATACAACCAGAAGATGTCCCAATGACAAAGACCAGAAAGAAGAATATTAATGCATCCGAATTTTGAAAGAGTAGTCTCAATCCTTGACCAATATCTGTCTTCTTCGGCTCCTCTGCTGATTTGTTCTTTTTTGATACTTCTACAGCCTGCTTCTCGGGTCTGAATGCACGAATGGCAAGCAAAGTTGGTATTGATAGTAAACCATGCATTAAGAATGCCCATGCATATCCTTTCAGAGCAAATGAGCCAGAAGAGCTTCCCATTTTCTTGCCCAACAAGTCTTTGGTCATTTCAAACAAAGCATTTCTTGCTTTCTCTGTAGATACTGCTGCAGTTTCAGCACACGCATCCGTCTCACAAGCTACTTCTATACCAGTTTCTATTCCCTGAATTACCTTTTCTATTGTAGGATGATTCACTTCCTCCGGTGCAGTTGCTGTTGTGAATGAAAATGATGGGCGCTTGACTGGCTCTGCTTTTGTTTTATCTTCTGCAGGAAACATGCTCAGCAGAGATCCCACCACAGAACTACCCACACCAAACCCAATTTGACCCCACAACCTCAATTGTCCAAACTGATGTCTATCCTCATCGGCAGTTAGCTTCTCCATCACTACCGTGTCGATCAACGATTTTACAGGTGCATTCAATAATGCAGTGATGAACACTGATGCTATCAAAAAGTTCAGATTGATGCCCCATCCAACCATCAACTGAAACATCAAACTTGACACAAATGTGAACTGCAATAATGAGACATGATTTCCATATCTATCAGACAGTATGCCCCACAATGGTGCAACCAAAAAGGTAGTCAATGGTTTCACGGCACCCAGTATACCAATAGCAGATCCACTGTGGCCAAGACTATGGAAGTAGACGGGTAGGTATGGCATCAGTGCCCCAAGACTAGCGTAATAGGTGAGGTAGAGCATGCGCATGGATTGAAGTACACGAGCAGATGCTTTGGTCGGTGCTGGCGGTTGTTTTGTATTGTTGAACCCTCCACCCCGCAATATGTCATGATTCGATGATAATCTGTGTGATAGTATTTGATTCGTTGTATGATTTGATGTGTGCCCATGACGTCTACTTTTGTGACTTGCAATGTTGGCCTTGGCACGTTTTGATGGGTCGACGGCATGAATAACCAGTGAGCATCCAAGTAATGAGATGATGCTTATCGATCGCAATACTGTTGATTTCTTCATGATGTCTGCTTTCGTTGTGTTGTGTCTAATCATTGCTTGCACCTTGCACAGTTAGTGATTGGTGGTTGGTTGAGGTTCATACATAGACAATGTTAGATTCGAGGATGATGTCTTTATGTCAAAAAGACATTTGGGTACGCGCGCCAAAAAAGGAAGGCCGAGGAACGGATGAGCAGAAGGCTGGAGAGGAGAAAGATGCAAAACAACAAACTGTCATCCTTCGTATCTCACTCTCTTGTAATGGACTTGTATGATTGGTACGATAGATAGAGGTGAGCGTTGTTATTGGTGTCTCTTATCTCCTATTCTATTCCAGAAACTAACTGAAGATTGTGGGGCCCATACTTAGACGTATCATAACATTCAGTGACTCTCCCTATTGTGAGGTGAACAACAAGCCAATGTCTACAGCTTGCTTATGTTTTCAAACACAGTAATGTGTGGTGGAAATGTGTGGTGGAGGATTGATTCCACGGACAGAAACTACCCATCCATCCTCGGGAGGCAAATATACAGAATTGAGAGAGGGTGCGTGCTAAAAGTGAACATCTCTCTCTAAAGAGATTAGAGACTGTTTAGAAAACAATATTCGTTTATAAGAACGAATATGACGATGCCAAAACTCACCGATGCTGCCGCGGAGGATGGAAATATACCACCAATTGAAATTGCTATTGAACCGATAGATATTGTAAAAACGATATCTTCTCCATTCCACCTGCCACCTGCCACTTTTGCAAAACTTTGGCACATCATCTAGCAAGCCACATTGATTGTATGTACCATTGACTTCTGCATCCCTCGACCTTAACTTTACTAGTCCCAGGCTGACTCACCTCCAAAACCGAAACCTGTTTCCTGAGAGCGTTGATCTCCGTGCGCAATGCACTCAGATACGACTTAATACTAGTGATCACACCTTCATTTTCAGACAACAAACACACTATCTCCTCGAGCGCTGCCTCTATTGTTTTGTCCGAACTCGCTTTAATCAGTTTCATCTCCTTCTGCGCTGTGTTTAGCTTCTTGGACATGCTGTCCATTTTCTTCTTGTAATCAGCTGCGATTGCTTGTTTGCTTCCCTCTAACTTCTTGTCGTAATCAGCAGACATGGATTGTTTCATGGTAGACAGCCTCTTCTTGTAATCAGCTGTGGTGCTAGACAGCTTCTTCTCATAATCTGTAGTGATAGATTGTTTCATCAAGTTCATATGATGAATGAGGCCATCACCAGAGAGATGACTAGCCATATCTTTCCACAAATCACCAGCTTGAAGCTGCAAACTTTCTCATGATCCTGTAGATCTTCCCGCTTTCCTACCCAGCCGCACCCACCCAATGCTGCTAGTGCTTCGCCCTCATTGCCCTTGGCCCTCTTATTTGACCCATCGACTTCATGCTGATTTCGGCATTTTACTTGCATCAACCAGATTGCATCACGTGCAAAATAGTTTGGAGTGGTGCCGCTTACTTGCTTGCGGCATGTCGGACAACGTTTTCTTGGTAGACATTCCTGGGCACATTCGTCACAGAAGGTGTGTCGACAGTTCTCATTAAAGCTGGATGGATCTTTTAGAACATTGTGGCAGATAGTGCAGATGCAGCTGTCGGGAGGGGGCGAGCTGAAGATCTCGATGCGATGGCCCATGTTCATTGCAGTTGTTATGAGGACTTTCTTTGATCATCTGGCGGTGCCGCACCATGAATTGTCGTTTAAAATTATTTTGACCTTCACTTTCACTGCCTCACTTCCCACCATGTCCACCACCACTGCAACAGTTGAAGCTGCGCCATTGAAACACACATATTATAGGCTCCAAATTGATCAGAGGCATCACCGTAACCTCAAACAACGATCGAGAGGAAAACTACACTACACACTACAGAACAAATATGACTGGTATTTCTAAAACCCTGACTCCAGAAGTAGGCATCAATTTGACTGTGCCATAGGAATTGGTATGAATCCACAGGGACAGCCCTGTAGCTGAGATTAGCATCAAAATCTGGGGTCTGGGTTTTAGATTTACCAGTCTTAAATGAACTATCTTTGTGTCGTAATGATCACCCAAAACCGCCATACTCAGTTGAATACCATGGCGCAGCTTTTCGTGGCCAATCAGGCATGGTTTGACATGAGCTTTTCTTATCATGTACTAGAGATTGTTGGGACCACGTCAAACCAGAATTGGATGCAATGACGAATGTTGATGAGAAATTTGATGCTCTCCTTGCCTTCATCGTTGTCATCAACGACTACGACTTTTGGATCAGTGATAATGAAGGTGGGGTATCTAGTCGATAATTTGGCGGCTGAATGTTGATTCCTACGCGAAAATCATCGCTGAAGCAAAAAAGTCGGGACGAATCGTCAAATTTGCCAGCAAATTTACCGTCAAATTTTGATTTGCTCGGACACCCTAATTGAAAAGCAAACCAACGAGGTGAAGGTCATATTATCAAATTAGATGTCGTACCATTGGACTGTATGTTGATCTCTAATAGGTTATATACATCGTATTGAACTTCTTCATATAAACATATTCTATTCGCCCATGCGTCTTCCACACACATCACATGGTCAGCTTCAAGCCTACCAGTGTGCAAATGGGTGGGTGTCTCCAAGCGTTCAGTTCTCAATCAAATACACACGTTCGGGGTTGCCGTTGGAGTTCAGTTTAACACCGATGAAATTAGGGTCAGGATTCAATCCAGCCGTAAGTCCACCAGTGTTGCTATCGCGCGCTTTCAATCCACTCTTCCTCCCCATAGTCGAATTCTTCTTGGTCTGCGCGTAAGCTTTGGCACTTTTGATGATATGCTCATCTGAGTCGATGCAGATCTGGCCATCTCCATTCAAGCACTTCTTGACAGAGACGGTTCCTGAAAGGGAGAAGAAATGTTACATTAGCATAGTGTAAGCCATACCCAGCCAAGACGATTCTTGAAAGACGCACCTTCAGTACTATCTTCCATCAACATAAGAAACTCCATGCACTGGCGCTTCCCTGGAATGTCATCGAGAGTAAGTGTAATTGTAAAGACTGGTAGCTTCTAAGAGTTCATCAGAACTTACTCTTGCGCCAGAACGTAGCCATCTTGCTCACCCTGGCATTCAACTGCTTGGTATACTTCTCATTGCCAGCAAAAGCACGATTGGTTTCGAGCTTTTCGTTCAACTCCTCCATCTCCTTCTCCTGTTGTACCAACAAAGTCTCAAGCTCGTCATTGAGAGGTTCAGAAAACAAACGTGCAGTTTCAGCAGCCGTCTCTTGCAGCTCCTTCTTGAGTGCCTCTTCCTCACACTTGGCCTTTTCGAGGTCAGCAAAGAGATCGTTTCTCTTGTCAGGATCGAGACCATTGCCATTGTTTTGAAGCTTGGTGTAATCAACGTAGTAGACGTTGTTGCTGGCGTTACGGCCTTCTTTCAAGCGTAGAGAGCCACCATATTCATCGGTCGAATCGTTGGTCTTCTTGGCCTTTTTCTTAGCTGGCTTTTCGTCTTCGTCATCACTGTCTCCGTCAGCGAACGGATTGCCTTGGAAGGTGCCAGCCATGTCATCAAGACAAGAC
This sequence comes from Cyclotella atomus, assembly GCA_036939935.1. Taxonomy (NCBI): domain Eukaryota; phylum Bacillariophyta; class Thalassiosirophyceae; order Thalassiosirales; family Thalassiosiraceae; genus Cyclotella; species Cyclotella atomus. The sequence goes on along the minus strand of JALLPI010000001.1, from coordinate 8,579 downwards.
CTGAGAACTGGACTAGGAACGGTAGCTTTCAACTCCTATCATATAAACGAAGTAATGAAGAAATGTGGGAATAAACCAAGCAGAACAGACAAGCACCAAGTGCTAGGCAACAAACCAAATAGAGATATGATTTGATCACAGACTTAAACTCACCTGATAGATCTCAGTAATATTCATCGGACGGAACTTATCATGCAACATATCAAAGATGATCTTCTTCGCTTTGGGCTTTGAAACCTCAATCTTTCCTCCACCCAACTTCTCGGCTTCCACCTGCCATCTGCGGTGAACTTCCAACGCATCCTTGCTCGGCTGTTTAGGCTTGTCTCCTTTCTCTTTTCCTGCCTTCTCCTTCTTACCAGCTTTGACGGCTCCTACGACCACGTTAGCTTGACCTGCGGCTACTGCGCTATTCACTCCGGGTGGCGGGGTGATTGTGGCCATGGATTTGCCTCCTCCTCCTCCTCCTCCTGCTGCTGTAACGAGCAACGACGGTTCTGTCGGTAGATCTGGCAGCTCAGCCTTCTGTGATAGAAAACGTGTACAACAAAATTGTTAGGTAATTATACGATTCAATGGTAAGCAACCTAAATAGTGAAGTTGAATAGAAGTCAAAAACCTCACCTCAGGATCCTCAGTACACTTCTCCAAAATCAACTTCCTATTCTCCTCAGTCAAATACTGAATAGGCAGCTCCTCCTTCCCAGGAAATCCATCATAATCCACCGCCTGACAATCCAAACACGTGAACCAAAGGTTCTCGGAGTCCTTATTCGAAGCCCACGCACAACATGCCACAAGGTCGCAGTCTTCAGTGTTGCATTTGATGAGCTTGGACTTGGATAGGTCTTTGGCATTGACAACGATTTTTAGTTCCCACATCTCCTCCCCCTCGGCTGGAGATGATCCCTCCTCGGTGGTCTTTTCGGATGCCTCCTCTTGCCCTTCGATTGGGACATTGGGTGGATCAATCTTCTGTAAGTGTAAAGGCAGGATACAACAGTGTTAGACCAATGTAGCAAAAATTAGAGCAAGAGCAACAAATCTAACCGTCCTATCAACCGTACACTTCTCCAACATCAACTCCCAATGCTCTCCCTTCATCCCACCCCTAATATTCGCAGGCAACTCCTTCACTTCCTCCGGCCATCCCCCAAAATCCCCCGCCTGACAATCCAAACAAGAATACCACGGGCTGTCGGGGTCTAGATTCGAAGTCCAGATGGAACAAGCCTGAGTAGAGCAGTGATCGTTGGAACACGTGTGAGGAGTTTGGGTGAGTTGGGTGGTGGAGAAGACTATGCGGAGATCCCAGAGTTCGTCTGTGTCTTCTTCGGGTGAGGTAGAGGCTTGAGTTTGGGTGATTTGGGGGGCGTCGGATGGTTCTTCTTCCATGGCAGCATCTTCTTCGGCGGCTGCCTCTTGGACGGAGGCGTCTTTGTCTGAGGCTGCGTCGTCTTTTGAAGAATCGTCGTTGGATTCTTTTGTAGTTTCGTCTTCTTGGTCGGCTGTATCATCGTTGATGAAGCCCTCTTTCACTTCGGCCATGTCTACGTCTTGGGTCTCGTTGTTGGCGTCTGCGCTGTCTAGCTGATTCGTTTCGTTGGATTCGGTCATGGTGTTGGCTGTATGATGGTGATCTTCGTCTGATGCGATGTGAGGGCGGCGTGGTGCGTGTGTGAGAGCTTTGGTAGAATTGTGAGGGTGCATTATCATGGGCAAACTATGTTATGTCGCCATGCTTTGCTTGGTTGCTGAAAAAAGATCCGTTGTAGAGTGATGGCTCTGATGGCGCGCCAACGCAAGCAATGCTATATCCTATAGACATAAAGACGCGAGAGCCAACCGCCCGCAATCAACCCCGCTCCACCCCGCCCCGGTTGCTTACAGAATCATCAACGATACTCACATTTTGCAGAGCACTTATCCTAAAAATGTTAAGGCTGCTCTCAAAAGTCAGAAGTGTTTAGGAGTTGACGTGCTGGTGCATACTTATGGTGTGAAAGTTTGTACTGATGATTGCAAAGATGATGTGGTTCAAGACAAGTCAAAATGTTTGAATATTTGTTCCGTGCAAGCTATTTAGAAGGTGACAACGAATAAGTATCATCTTGGTATCATAGTAACTATATTGTTACTATTATATGGACAATGCCAAAGTAACAATTGCTGATGCTGTTGTAGAAAAAATGAGCTTCACAATCGCCAATAAATGTGCTCTGTTGCTGGTATTGAACGCGATAAGAAGGATTGTGCAAAGGAAAAATGAATTTGTTGTGTGCTTTGCTTGGTCTTGGCTGTAAAGTTGATGCATCTTGGAAGGTTACCTTGTGTCTTCGATCAAATATTTGAACTCATCGCTGTGAGCTGCAGCTTGGTCCCTATGATCACTTTTGACTTCGTCCAAATATAATTGATATTTTCTAATAGCTTGTGCATATTGATCCTTTGTCGCGTGACCTTTTATCATTATATTCTTCAAATTATTGACAGCTCGTATATCCCCAGAGCTGGCTCCAATCAACCAGTGTTTGATAGCGCGATCAAAATTACCAGCATTGGACTCGTCAATGCCTAAATTGGTTCTTGAACCTACGTCTCCTGCCATAGCACCCTTCTCCTTATACTGCATAGCTTTTGCCTCCTCTTGACTTACTCCATCATCTTCGTGATATATGTCACCTAAGCAGCAGTGGGCTAGTGCAGACCCAAGCTCAGCGGCACGGTGAGACAACTTGACCGTGTTGTCAATATCTATCTTCGTATTCATATCATCATTTCCCTTCCAATACATGATTCCAAGCTGATGCATCATTGGAATCCACCCGTTTTTCCATCAGTTGCATGCACTCTTTGTAAGAAGGTATATTGGCTCTACAAAAAGGACACGTATGACACCCCCCATTGCTTTGCAGATTATGCGCGTGCTGGCAGCCGCAGCAGATCGTCTTACCACTGCAAAGCATGTATGTTTGACCCATTTCAGTGCCTGGTAACATTAGAAAGCATATTGGACAATCTCTGGCTTTGGGGGCTGTTTGAATAGCTCCTCGTCATGTAATTCGGCAACACGTTTCTTGGATGCGTTCTTGTGCTGAGGACGGTGTGCAACTTGACAATCTTTTCCAGTACTTGACGAGCTTGCATGCCGAGCAGCAAATAGTTGGGCGTGATGTGGGAGCTTCTATCCATTGCGTTTCTCCCTCCCCTCTCGGCCTCGAAGTATTACCTGTTTTGTTCAGTTGCAAAGCAAGTAACTCGATAGGTATTTTTAGAGTGACATAACCAACAGCTCTTAACACAGCTGCAGAATCAACCATGAAAGACAAAGACCTAACCCCAGTCCAACGCCTCCAATCCCTCAACCTAATCTCCCGCATAGCCTCCGAATTCAACAACCACCTAAACCTATCCGACCGTACCGTATCCGAATTCGTCATCGCTTTGGCCGAAAAACGCATCAAATCCCTCTGCAAAACCTCTCCCGTCTCCACGCCGAGTGCACTCGCTTCAAGTGTAGAATGCAATGATGAACTATGCAAATCGTTCAAGGAAGAGTTGGTAAAGAATGGTGTCAGTGGAGATGCGGTCAGTGTGTTGTTTGCGGCGAGGATTTTGAGAACGGTTTGTGAGATGAGTCCTAGGGTGGAGAAGATGGTTGCCAAGGCGGCCAAGAAGCAATCTACTGCTGCTGCTTCTGCGGGAGCAGGTTCCGAGGGAGAGCAAGGACGGGGGGTAATGTCATCGATTGCACCGTCGGATCGACGTCAAGAACTCGTCAGTCAATTTCCCGGATTGGGTGGGAGGAATTTACAGGGTCCCGTTCCTTTAGAAGAGGGTTTTTACGAACACGACAACAATGCAAATCGAGAAGTAGAGCAGGATGTGCATGAGCGTTCTAGGAAAAGAAGACAGTGGGATGACAAGAATGAGGACGACAGTCAAGTAATAGGAGAGACTGGCAAGAGGAAAAAGAGCAATCTACCGGCTTGGATGATGGATGAGAAGAAGGAGGCACCGAGGGAGACGAGTCAACGGTCTCAATCAAATCTGCCTGCGTGGATGACCAAGAATAAACCATCGGATCCGTTGCAGCTTTATAAAATATACAGAGGGACGATTCAACGCATCCTAGACTTTGGTATTGTAATCGAATTCGTTGCCGACAATCGTGAAAAGGCATCGGGTATGGTGAATTTGCAGAATGTATCAAAGACTAGGATTGATAGAATCAAAGATGCGGGATTTCGTCAAGGTCAATTAGTGTATGTTAAGTTGATTTCCATTGGGAAGAGGGGCATAGCCGGAGGTGCCGGTGAAGGAGGTTTGATTCTAAGTTTGAAAGATGCAGATCAGAATACAGGAAAGGATTTAATGCCTCATCGATCTGCCGCCATGGGAGGGAATAATGGTGGTTTGAATAAAAATGAAACTGGGACAAATGCAGCTTCGGCATCTGCGGCCGTGATCCATCCGGGGTTGGATGTGGCTGCATTGAAACGTCGGCAGGAGGAAGAGGAGGCCGATCATATAACTCAGCGTCAAATGCAGTTGAAGGGGGTGGATTCTACGTATCTTCCTCCTGCTGCTAGGAATCGTATGCAACAGAGTGAATCGGGGGCTGTTAGGCGTACCAAGCAATTGACTGAGCATGAATTGTTTGAGGCACAGCAATTGATTCGGTCTGGGGTGTTGCCTGTGGAACAATACCCGACGTTTGATGCAGAGGGCGGGATGGGTATGTTGGCGCAAGAAAAGACTGAAGAGGAGACAGAGGTGGAATTGGCAGATATTGAACCATCCTTTTTGAGAGGTCAGACGAGACGGTCGGGACGGGATCTGGAACCAATTCGCATCGTTAAAAATCCTGATGGATCATTGCAGAGAGCAGCCATGCAGCAAGGGACTTTGGCAAAGGAGCGTCGTGAGCTGCGCCAGGCCCAGGCCAATCAACTTGTTGATTCCATTCCAAAAGATTTGAATAGGCCGTGGGAAGATCCTCTGCCAGAAGCAGGTGAGAGGCATTTTGCTCAGGAGTTGAGAAGTATCAACATGAGTGCATTTGATGGAGCTCCGGAGTGGAAGCAAAAGGCTGAGAGTAAGACTTTGTCCTATGGTATTATTTCAAATAAGTCCATCAAAGAGCAGAGGGAAAGTTTGCCGGTTTATCGATTGAAGCCTGAGTTATTGCGTGCCATGACTGAAAATCAAGTGCTGGTTGTGATTGGTGAAACCGGAAGTGGTAAAACTACTCAAATGACGCAATATATGCATGAGTTGGGAGTTACTAAGAATGGTATGATTGGGTGTACACAGCCTAGGCGTGTGGCAGCTGTGTCTGTAGCAAAACGTGTCGCAGAAGAATTTGGTTGCACTCTCGGTGAAGAGGTTGGGTATACAATCCGTTTCGAAGATGTGACGTCCAAGGAGACTCTGATCAAATATATGACTGATGGTATGTTGCTGAGAGAATATCTTGCTGACAATGATCTCAAGAGATACGCAGCGTTGATGCTAGATGAAGCACATGAGCGAACAATACACACGGATGTGTTGTTTGGTTTGCTAAAGGATCTGTGTAGGAGAAGACCTGATATGAAACTCATCATCACCTCAGCTACGCTCGATGCCGAAAAGTTCTCGACCTACTTCTTTGAAAGTCCCATCTTCACAATTCCCGGACGTACCTACCCGGTTGAAATCATGTACACCAAAGAGCCTGAGAGCGATTACCTTGACGCAGCTCTCATCACAATCATGCAAATCCATCTCTCGGAGCCAGCGGGAGATATTCTTCTCTTCTTGACAGGTCAGGAAGAAATTGATACAGCATGCGAAACATTATACAGTCGTATGCAAGCACTTGGAGATTTGGCACCTGAATTGATTATTCTGCCTGTCTATTCTTCGCTTCCATCGGAGATGCAGTCTCGTATCTTTGAACCGGCACCGCCAGGAACGAGAAAGTGTATTGTGGCTACCAACATTGCCGAAGCAAGTCTTACCATTGATGGAATTTACTATGTTGTGGACCCTGGGTTTTCCAAGCAGAAAGCTTTCAATGCAAAGCTTGGAATGGATGCTCTTGTTGTCACTCCTATTTCTCAGGCCAGTGCCCGTCAGCGAGCTGGTCGCGCTGGGCGTACTGGACCAGGCAAATGCTACAGACTCTACACTGAACAGGCTTATAAGAATGAAATGCTCCCAACTAACATTCCAGAAATCCAGAGAACCAACCTTGGGAATGTTGTGCTGCAGTTGAAAGCTATGGGAATCAATGATTTACTTGGGTTTGACTTCATGGATCCTCCTCCTGTTGCCACTCTTGTCGGGGCAATGGAAGGTCTTCATGCTCTCGGGGCCCTTGATGACGAGGGCTTGCTGACAAGGCTTGGGCGCAAGATGGCGGAGTTTCCTCTAGAACCCAACCAATCCAAAATGCTGCTGCTTTCTGTTGACTTGGGCTGCTCTGATGAGATCCTTACCATCACATCTCTTCTGAGTGTTGAGAATCCATTCTACCGTCCTCGTGACAAACAAGGACAAGCAGACATGAAAAAAGCAAAATTCCATCAAGCAGAAGGAGATCACTTAACACTGCTTGCGGTCTACAAAGGATGGGAGGCCAGTAGATTTAGCAACCCCTGGTGTTTTGAGAATTTCATCCAAGCTAGAAGTATGAGACGTGCACAAGACGTGCGCAAGCAACTCGTTACCATCATGGACAGATACAAACTTGACATTTTGAGTTCTGGCAAGAATTACAAAAAGATCTGCATGGCAATCACTGCTGGGTTCTTCACCAATGCAGCCAAGAAACATCCACAAGAAGGATACTTGACACTGGTTGATCAGAATCCAGTCTACATCCATCCTTCTTCTGCTGTATTCAACAAAAATCCCGAGTGGGTAATCTACAATGAGTTAGTCTTGACAACCAAGGAGTACATGAGGAATATCATGGTGATTGATGCCAAGTGGTTGATTGAGCTGGCTCCTGCATTTTACAAAAAGGCTGATCCAAATAAGATGACGAAAGCGAAGCGTATGGAGAAGATTGAGCCGTTGTTTGATAGATTCAATCCCAAAGATTCGTGGAGATTATCAAGGCGCAAGGGTTAGAAAGATATTTAGGATTAAAATCTTGAGGACTTGACTTTATAACCAATAAGTTATCAGTGCATTGAAGTTGTTTTCAAAGTATTGATGTTCAAGTGCTTCTTGATTGATGACAATATGTAAGCCAGACCAATGATAATTTCTTATTGCATTTTGAAACATTCGTTTATACACAATGCTTTGTCACATAAACAACTTCAACTATATCAAACCTGCCGCGCACCAGTTGGATTAACAATTTCACAACACAACGTAGCAGTATTGCTGTCCAGACAAAACTTTACTCCCTTCTCCAAAAGAAAACAACTCGTCTCCAAAGTGGTCTCCTCTTAACATCCTTCATCTCCTCCTCAAATCCAGCAACCCTAGCCATCTCCCTCTCCTCCTCTCTACTCAATGTCCCCTCAGTCCTATCCAAATCCACCAATTTATCAGCCTCACCCTGTGCCTTTCTCTCTTTCGTCAATCTCGCCTCCTCTTCTTCCATACCCTCCTTTGCTTCCTTCAAAAATTCGGCAAATCCAGCATTGGTAGCCAGTGCATCTCCTCCCTCTTGCTTATTGCCTCCTCCTCCAAACATGACTTGTTTGGCATTGTCGGCTCCTCCGACCGAGGCTAGAGAATAGTAGAATACATAGGATACAAATGCCAGTAGACCTCCTGCCATGGCGTAATTGCTCATTTTTTGTTCGGACGTGAGAGAGGATGCTACTGCCTCGGATCCCGAGGGGCGGGCCGAGGAGGATCCTTGAATCATTTCATTGGCGATGGCGTGTGGGTCTACTTTGAGTGGGTTTGCCTCTGCGGATGATGTGGCTGCGTTGGCAGAGGGGTTGGGGAGAGGAGAGGCGGTTGGAGGCGGGGTGGATGCATTGGTTACGCGGCCGGTGTTACGGATGCGACGGAGACCGGAGCCTTTGGTGGTTGAAGAGAAGTGGCGTAGGTGCGGTCGGATGGTGCGGCTGGTGAGATGCGGCTGGAGATGCCGGCATAGAGTTGTTGTTGCGCGGAGGCTCATGTTGGCTGTTGGCTGGCTTTTGTTGTCTTTTGTTGTGGAGCTCAACTAAAACTCAACTCGGCCTTGCTTAAAAACTGCTCAGTTTGGGTATCTTGGACATAAAGATGTTGTGATGTGTTCTAATCTTTGGGGCCCGAACGGAAATTAATGAAAATCCATTGGGGAAGGACATCGATTGAGCTCATGGTTAGGGTTAACCCCTCGGAACCTCCCTATCTCTGAAAAATGCCTACGACTGGAAGGCTTCATGATATACGCGTGGCAAAATCCTACAACATTGTAGGATGGATATACCTGTCAAATATCATAATACATTTATTAATATATATGCAATCACTAAGTCATTTGAAGGTCTTACTGTTCACGTGAAAAGAGGGGAGAAATGGCTGAGTCCTCAGATTAATTCCATGACGCCGCTGCTCCCACGGCATGGAAACACAAC